>CM031237.1:211803903-211918841 GCA_018340775.1 Taxus wallichiana var. yunnanensis | reverse complement strand
ATAGGAAAATAAAGCTCAAAAAAGGATCAACATCCACGATATAACAATAAGGACCAACCCTGCAGCATCTGCACTCGCGAAAAAAAACAACCAAAGCAGCTAACACAACAACAAATAAACACCTGCTTGACATGACGATCAAACAACAAACACGCGGTGGTCCCCATTAAAAAATGATAACAATGTACTCGGCCGACCACTAACGGAGAAAACATCCGCACAATCATCTCAAAAGAGCCCAACAAAACTCACAAGAAAGGGAACCAAGAAGCAAACCAACAGAATAAAGCAAAGAAAAATAGCAACAAAACAACAACACGGCTGGCTTAAAGAATCGCGTGGCTAACGTATGAGCCATATGCCAAAATGTAGCAATAATAGCGCCCAAAAAGACAAGAATCAAATCTTTTCCGAAATGGTGGGGGATTTAGATTTGGCATTACCCTTCTTTTTCCGATCCACCACTGTCCATTCCTGATTTCCCACATCCACTACAGTCGGAAAAACTGCAATAGGTTTGATGGGGGAGTGATCCAAATGGGAGGTCAGAATATCTTTAATCACTGAATCAGCAGCCTGTAAAGAATAATCTGGAGGCTTCTCTGTATTGGTCTGTGAATCAACCATGATGGGTGAGTTAGCTTGCGGGGGGCACTCGATTCATGCATTAGCTGGATCTCGAGTCGATTGTCAGAAGATGTTGAGGTGCAGAGAATCCTCCACTGTGCTATTTTGGTCTTACGTTTGGAGTGTTCACGGTCATCGTAACATGACCGGTTTGGAAGCAACGCTACATTCGAAGGCAAGTCTCTCATAGTCTATCCCTCTGCACTTTGAGCAGTCCGGCTCCAATCTGTAGATTGATTTCTGCTGGTAAACATTTGGAGGTATCGAGATCAACCAGGATTCGAGCATAAGTAGTATGGGTTTGAATGGAGGTCTTATCATCGATTGCTACACATGAGCCTAAAGTATCCCCTATAGCAATGAGACAAGATCATTCCGAAAGCTGTGGGAGTCTGGTAGACGAACCCAAATCGGGTAGGTATTTCAAAAGACTCCTTTAATGGGTCGAAAGATGGATACCATGGTTTGGACATAAGCCCATATTCCCCCAAACCCAATGTTGACTAAAAATTAAATCCCTATCTTCAGGGGTTTCAAAGACAACAATGAAGTAAGCTTTAGCACAAGGATAAAGCTCAATCTTACCTTGTATTTTTCTCTCCATCTCTCGGGCTATCCAGTGCTTGAAGTGAGAAAGCTAAGGCCAAAATTTGTGAAATCTGCATATGAGCCCCGGTTGGGAGAGATTTTTTCCTCCCAAGAACCTTTAGAAGTAAATCCTCTTCGATTTTCAGCGGGCTGGGACCTCTCAGGAGGGTTTTAAGAGCCTCATTTCTCGACATTCTCCTTCTGTTTGGAGACCCATTTGAAGCATAAGATCCGGACCTTTGTCGCTCCCATTTAGTTTGTCCCTGCTCAAAGCTTACCCACTGTACCTCTGTCCCATGAGTGAACACCCCTGTTTTGATATGGGGTCTTGGTTAGTATTGAAAGCCATACCAATCCATGAGATTGGTGCTTTATTTTCCTCTACATTTTGCATCCGCCTCCTATGATACCACCTGGTTTTCACCGCCATTAATAGGGACCTCATTTCGGGCGAGAGGGCAAACCTCAAAGAATGCGTTCGTGCCTCCTCGAACCCTATTTTTAGATGAAATCGCGTCAGAGAAACCATGGAATAGCCAGCATGGAAGCAGTCGGAGCAATCTCGAGGCGCGAATCGAGCAACATGCGAGCAATCTCGGAGCGATCATGAAAGCATCTCGGAGATTAGCCGCGGGTAGTGTGAGCAGAATATGCGGAGCATTGGCCATGAGCAGACGCGGAGCGGAGGAAAAAAATTTCAAATGTAATTGACAAATTCATCAATGCCTCATCTGTGAAAGTGGGAATTGGTTTGTCTTTTAAATTTAAAAGAGCTTTGTAATAAAGACCAAGGAGATAGTTTGTGAAGTAAATGATAGTTTTTACTAAAAGCTTTGCATTTGTAATGTCAATTCTTTATTTTTGATAAAAAGTTGCACCAATCAAATTTTTTCTTTGCGATAGTTACAACAATGTATGCATGATGGCCTAGTTTCGTATATCATTCCACCATTTTGAGGCTATCAAGTCTCCCACTTTCCGTCATGATGAACAATGGGCCTCCTTTCCCATAAGGAATAGAACATGGAGGCATGGGTCTTGGAGTAAAGCCCATCATTGTTATTCTGAGGATGAATTCTTTGCTTTTTTCTCGAGGTGGTTGAAGAAGGATTCAAATTATTCCTTCCTTTATATCTTATTCTTCCAATATATTGTAAAGGAGGGGCATTTTTCTATAAGGTTTGTCATCTTTTCTCTCCCCTTGCCCTCTCTCTTTCTTCCTAAGTGGTCGAATGTGGATCTTAAGCCTCTTCTCATGTATCTCGTAATGGCATTTTCTTATCTCTTTCCCATTGATGATGTCTTGTGTGAACTCCTAGAGTATTTAAATTTTTTTGTGATGACATTTTCTTATCTCTTTCCTTTTCTTATTTTATTGTCTCTTCTTGCCTCATGTCATTTTAGGATATACTACTGATCTCTCTAATGTCTATTATGAGTTTTAAGAGCTATCTTTAATGGGTTTTAAAGTGGTGTTACGAGTGAATTTTATCTTTTGCCCGTGATGCATCCGTCCATCCTATCCATTGCTCACCTCTCTCCATTTTAGGTAGTTGGATTTGTGATCAGCCACTTCCTTTTCTGGTGTATCCCGCTTTAGCGTAGGCTCTCTTTCACTATCTCTCTCCCTATCTCCTTGGAATGGTTAGATTAGGATTAGATAGTTTTACTTTACCGCATTAGAGTAGATTTTGGCCGGTAGTTTAGGAAGAAGAAGTCGGCTTTCTCAAGAGGGCCATCTCAAGTCCGCAAGTCCCATAGCTATAGAGATGGTCTAATGTTATGTAATCACATCGAATGCCCCATTTCAAATGAGGACATTCGTAAGTGTTGTGATTTTACATCAACAATACCTTCCTAGAAATGATGTGGCCCAAATACTACACCTCTATCTCGTAAGAATGCACACTTCTCCAGGTTCCCATAAAGTGGTTGCTCGAGAAGACACTAAAGAACCTAGAGAAGGTTCCCCTCATGCTCCTCATGCGTACATAAGTATATCGGAGAATGTCTTCAAGGAAAATGAGCATGAAGCAATCCAAAAATGTCATGAATACCCTATTATACCTCGTTCATCAAGCTCATGAACACTTTGCAAGGAATTTGGTCCAGTCAAAAAGGCACCACTATGAACTCATAGTGGCCATATCTCATCTGAGAAGGTGGTCTTATGAATATCTACCTCTTTGATCCTCAATTGATGATACCTTGACTTAAGATATATCTTGGAGAATAATGTGGTCCCCTTCATCTGATCAAATAAATCATCAATGCATGGAAGGGGGTAACGATTCTTGATTGTTACTTTGTTCAGTTGGTGGTAATCAATACACAAACGCGAGGAATCCATCCTTTTTACAAAAATCATCCATGCACTCCCAAGGGGATACACTAGGATGGATTAGGACTTTCTCCAAAAGGCCCTCAAGTTGCAGCTTGAGCTCATAGAGCTTAGGGGTAGTCATCCGATAAGGTGCTCGTGAGATAGGCTCTACTCCTGGAACCAAATCTATGTGAAAATCTATCTCACATGGGGGTGGTAACCTTGATAGCTCCCCTAGAAAGACATCAGAAAACTCTCTCAAGATGTGATGGTCTTAAGAGATGGCCCACTAGACTCGTCCTCATATCAATAACCGTAATAGCATACATCTAGAAATCTTGTTGTACACATTGCTTTAGTTGCACAGTGGAGATGGTGTAGATGGAAATGGGCCTCCTAACTCCTGCTATCACCGAATCAACTCCTAGATCATCAAGTACATGAAATAGTCTTATGGTAACTTAATCCACTGCGGAGTGCTGTGTGCAAACAACTAGTCCATGCTCAAGATGACTCCATAAGAACCCAATGAGAAGGATACGAAGATCCGAGATAGTTGTGAAGGTCCCAAATCCACCGCACACTCCTTAACTAAGGAGTCTAAAGAAAGTCCAGCTCGAGAAGCCATTTCAATGTCCCAACTAAGACTCTTCCTAGCTGCCACCAGCTGCAACACTCTACAAGGATGGTGCGATAAATGAATCAAATGAACCGAGGAATCAAACAATATAGAGGCAGAATACCACCAAGGCTATATGTAGTCTCTATCACGATACTTTGGTGCTCACCTTGGCGATTCTAGATCGGCTGCGCATAGATCCAATGGCTACGTCCCATATCACAAACCATAGTATCGAAATATGTGCCTTACCCTTATTAGTAGGGGTTTTAGGAACTCTCTCCAATGATTTCCAACAACACCACAACCATAATGAGTTCTTAGTCCTCTCCCGGTGAGATGCATCTCCATGTGGTACTCTAGAGGTTTGTGTTGTGGATCCGACGATCTGGCTATGCATTCTGAGGTCTTTGACAAGCCCCGAGTTGATTGAGCTCTCGGTTCACCCTAAGTCCTAATGGTACCCCCTAGGAGGAGGAGGTCCCATACTCTGTCCATTCTAAGCATCAAATCTCGAGAAGGTTTGAATGGAGGACAAGTTTATTGCTTCTTGAGGTAGTTGTTGTGGTGGCCGAATGACGACTATGTAGAACCATGTCTACCATGAGGAGGAGAGTTGGCCCCCTTGACCTATTATTTTGCATCTCTTGGATGCGACTCCATACTCTTTCCTTGGCCTTCACCTGCTTCCGCAACATAGGCCTTCTCCATGACCTCTGCTAAGGTCTGTGGCGAGTGAATGCATACCGCACAACCCAAATCTAAATTCAGGCCACGATGAACCTATGAATCTAGACACGCTCATCCCTGCATATAGTTGACATACTACAATAGGTCCAGAAATTGACTCTTATACTCATCTAGAGTCATAGATGCCTGACGAAGGTCGTGGAACTCGTCTATCCTCTCTTGAATAAACCTCCTCGATAATTACTTATTCGTAACTACTCCTCAAAGAGCTCCCAAGTAACTATCTCTCGAGTCAACATGGATCTTTTGTTCCTCGGTCATCCACCGTGACACCCTGCTCCATCCCTCGGAAGATGGATCGTAACACGATCTTTTGTGTTACTAGTACATAAGGAAGAGCTTGAAGCATTCACTCAAGCTCACAAACAGAGCCTCTTCCTAAAACCACCTATATCTCCATAACAATGAGATGGACGTAGCTTTAGGATCTCCCGTATATTATTTGCAGTGACTTAATTGACGCCAACCTTAGGTCTCTCTGCATGCTCCTTCCTCTACATAGGGCTCAGAGATCGTCACTGTGTCTGAAAACTTGTCTCCATGTCCCTCTATGGTGATTCTTCCTCAGCCAACTCCACATGGGAGTTATCTACCCCTATGCTCCTTGTTGTGCTGTAAAGAGAAGCACTGAGCCTCAACCGATGGCTCCCTATCTTGTCTAGTAAGTTTCCTCCTAAGAACCCTCGTGTATAGCAGCATTGAAGTTACAAGTATTGTGCTGTAAAATCTTATTTAGAAACGTCACTATAGCTTGATATGGAGGTGGCAAGTCTAGATCTATGTGCAAAGAACTCCTCGTCAGTCCGCACCTCCCTGCACAAACCAAGGCAAGATTTATTCCATCATTCTAGGTTTTGTCTCTATTTTCTAAGTTAACTATATTATACAATTATCGAGCAATGTTGTTTTCTAGGTTTTTTTAATAAAAATTTGCACTAGGTTAAAAGTTCATGTCTCATGTTTACATGTGTACCCAAGGGTCTAAAATTTAAACCCACTTCGCTATGATAACAAGTGTAACGCCCACAAAAATGACATTTTAGAAACACATTAAATCTTATATGCTTATCTAAAAGTTGCAGCAAATGTTTTTTTGGTTTAAGTTATAAGGTTGTAAGGGTGTCAACCCTAGTGTATGTTAATTTAATTTTCACCAATAATATTTACTTTACAAAGCATGGACCTGGTCTAAGTTAAAATATTAAATATTCTTAATTATCTCTAAGGTTAATTAATTAGAATCAACTAGGAAGGTGCCATAATTTAATTTACTTGGTTAAATGTCTTTTTCTCCTCCTTAATTAACATTCAAACCCAACATGATTAATCTTATACTTAGTTACTTTAGTTCCATTATCTTAATAACTTAAATGTCCATTTCATTAATTTTCTAAAAACATACTAGGAACTAAAATAATGATTTTGCACACTAAGGTATTAAATGGCCCCATTCACCACACATACCTTTAAATTTATTTAAACACCCATAATATTCATTCCTACCAAATAATTATAGGGCTGATCCTCAACCCTTGGATTGGCCACTAGATCATAGTAAAAGGTATCCAAACTAACCCTAAATAACCTTCTAAATTCTTATTAAATAATTTTCTTTACCCTAGTATCCTCATTTGGTCACTTTTCGTTTGTTTAATTTACAAATTGGGGACATGTAAGCCATGAGAGCAAGAAAGGAAGTAATATGGAGGAATTTACAAAAACAAGCTTAGTTTAGTCTAGGTTGTAGATTTATCAATGTAATTTTTTTATTTGAAGATTGGAGGGTTTCCTTTCCAAATCTGGTGTTAATACAAGATTGTTTTTAGTTTGGAGTTCCTTATTTTGGCCAAACCCTACCTCCATTTATATGTATGAGATTGAGCACTTTTAATTATTCATTTAAATATTTACTCGCTTTGAATAATGAAATTTTACCTTCATTTGCTTGCTTTGGAGGTTTCCTCTTTAATTTTTACAAGCCTAAATTTTAGTTAAACCAAGTTAAAATTTACATGGTGTAGATTTAAGTTTTTCCACCATTAGTGAAAGAACCATCTCCCGAGAATAGGTCGGTGGTTGCAGGACGACCCCCTTTTTGGGAGACGATTCATGAATTGCCACCTTGCCTAAGCGGGGTTACGCAACCGCCGCTCTACACAAGAGGCGGCGGCACATTCCTTTGAAATAGAACCTTCAAATCCAAGATTTTTCAAAAATAAAAATCACTAGAGTGTTTTAAAATTCATCCACGAAGTTAAATTTATGTTCCTAAAGTTTCGGTTGAAAGGTTTAATCCATCTATTCATTCCATAGTAAAAGTACTCATTTTAAAGCATTTCCTTTTTCAATAATAACAACCAAAATTACAAGATCATTTTCATTTTTTTAAAACAAATTTTCTTTCAAATCGAAGAGTAAAAATGAAACTAAATCTACTTCTAATGTTGTTGTTTTCTCCTTACTACAAAATGCATTATTTCAACCTAGTAATTTACTTAACATTTATTGCATCTTTCCATTTCCACTACAACCATTTGTTTGAATAACCACTAACAACGTCTTCCACATTCACGGTTTCCAAGCATGCGCTATTAGTATTTTACAACTTCTATGTTCTTTCTTTCCTTTTACAATACTATAACTTCAACAAATGATAGTGAACTTTCTTTTCCTGAGCATAGCTCATTTTTTTAATGCAAAGAGCTTACTTTCTCCACAATATATCTTATAATTAAAATTTCAAACATGATTTCCATTTTGATTCATTTCTTTACATACTAAAATTTGAGGAGAAAGGAAATTATACAATTCTGAATGAGCTTAATTCAAAATAATAATACAACTTGGTAAATGAAACTTACAATGCAACATTTTATTTTTTTAAGATACAATACTATGAGTCTTCCACCTCAAGTGGGAATAAGAAGGTTTCCTCACAAGTAAGGATTTCTTTTGGACATCAAAAATTCTCAAAGTTTCACATCATCAAATAGAGCTCCACCATTTCTTCACTTTATCAACAACAAACAAAAAGAGGGAGAGGCAACCCTTTCCACCCAACCAATAATCCAACGAGGAGAAGAATCTATCCCCCTCATTGGCCCCCGAGCCCCAACCAAAATGCAATAAAAGGTGGATCCAACTCATGACAACAATACAAGCTTCCACATCACAATACAAAGATTTCACAACCATACCAAAACACAATCAACACAACTACAATCACAAGAAGGAAACTAACAAAATATACAAGGCTTCAAAATGTAAACCAATGGAGCAAGGATCTATGGGGAGATCACTTATGCCTCCTAATGGGAATTAGGTTCCCACCTTAAAACCCTCCAATATACATCTCAAAACCCCTACACAAATCTTATGCCTCCCTCAAGATCCTCTTATGCCTCCCACATTTTCTTATGCCTCCCTACTATCTCTTATGTCTCCCTCAGAAAAACCAAGTAAGAAATGCAAGCATTTTCTTGTCCAAGTGTGGCACCCAACCCAACTCCCTCCAAAACATGAAATAAAATCTTATGCCTCCTACATATAAGATCCCCATAGCCCTCTCCTACACCACACTTAGGCTATCTACATGCAAGCACCCAACAAGCATACCAAAATACTCAATAACATACACATATACATAAGTAAAAGAAAAACAATAAAGCAAGGGTATAGCTCCTACCATTCCATAGTAGATATTGATCCAAGAGTCACACACCAAGCTCCTTCAAGCCAAAATATCACCAACAAGCTCTAACAAAATCCACAAGCACTCCAAAATCCTCCAACTCCAAAAATGCAAGAGCAAAAGAACTTGAATAAATAGAGAACGGAGAGAGGAGGGTGAGGTAGCTCCATGTAGGATGCCACATCACTCATCCTCAAATATACCTCACAAGTGAAACCTCAAGCCCAATACATAATAAATTGGTGGGTGAGAGGAATGACAAACCTCTTACACACAAAATCCAAAACCCACACACCCTAAGGAAAAACTTTGAAGCCCATGTAAGAAAAGTGCAATAAATGCCACTTTTTGGCTTACAAAACACATAATGGGGTCTATTTGTGATCCCCCAATCCATAGGTAAGATTGGCATAGTAATTTAAGAGGTGTGGGATAAGTTTAACTTATCCCGAAGCTTCCAAAATTGTCCCATAATGGTGTCATGGTGGTATCTCGACGTCGATAACCCAAGTATGAAGTCCATGGAAATGGTGTCCCATTTCCACTGCAGTATATAGCATGAGGAAAGAGAAGGCCAGTTGGATACTAATGCTTGGCCTTCACCTTCTGACACTCTAAATAGCATGACACAAACCGAGTTACGTCTCTCTCGAAGTCTCCTCCAATGGGACAAGCTGTCTCAAGGTGGTGTGCATCTTCTTTACCCCAGAATAGGATGAATAAGGTGCATAATGAGCCTCTTTAAAATTTCATGTCTCAAGCCTCCATCTTTAGGAACCTATATCCATCCTCTGTGCCTAAGAAGGCCATCTGTCTCTAATGAAAATCCATCAAATCTCCCATCAAGGGGTCTCGAGAATCCATCTCTTCTCTCGGCTGCAAGGTAGAAACTTTCATGAGGAAGCTGTTAAAAAATCCTAATTTGCAAATCTATACCCAATGAAGTAGCCATAATCACATGTCTCTTTTCTACTCAAGGCATCTGCAACCATGTTCTCCTTCCCTTTCACATGCTCTATCTCCATGTCGTACCCACAAAGCAACTCCATCACCACCGTGAGCATTGAGATTGGGTTGCGTAAAGAGGTGGTGAAGACCCAAGTGATTAGTCATGAGTGTCAATCTCGGGAAATAAGGAAGTGTCTCCATTGCACCAAGGCACACACAACTAATGCAAGCTCAAGATCATGAGTTGTATGATTGAAGCGCATAATATTTGAGTTTGTGAGACTCAATCGCAACTACTCTTCCCTCCTGCATCAACACACCTCCAAGTCCTACCAAAGAAGCATTTGTGCAAATGAATAACTTGTTCTAAGGGTCTAGTACTACAATAATAGGTGTTGTCATGAGGCATTCCTTTAGTTTCCTAAAGGCCTTCTCACATCTATCGACCATACAAACTTCTTCTCTTTTCGTGAAGGGAAGTGATGGGGTTCAGCAACCAGAGAAGTCTGAACAAATATCTTGTAGTATCCTACCAAACCCATGAATTTTTGTACCTCGGTCACACTAGTAGGTGCTCACCAATCCATAATAGCTTGAATCTTGGAAGGATCGACTTTGATACCTTCCTCGAAATGATTTCTTGCAAATATTTCACCTCTTTCTTAAATAACGCACACTTCTCTAGGTTCCCATAAATTTGTTGCTCACAAAGACTTTGAAGAACCTAGTGATGGTTCCTTCATGATCCTCATGTTTACATGAGTATATCAGAATGTCATCAAGTAAAATGAGCATGAAGAAATCCAAAAATGTATTGAATACCCAGTTCATCAAGCTCATGAACACTGCAGGGGAATTTGTCAATCCAAAAAGAAACACTTTGTGAACTCGTAGTGGCTATATCTCATACGAAGACGGTCTTATGAATATCTACCCCGTGATCTTCGGTTGATGATATCGACTTAAGATCTATCTTGGATAATATTGTGGCCCCCTTCATCTAATCAAAAAATCATCAATGCGAGGAAGGGGTAAAAATTCTTGATCGTTACTTTGTTCACTAGTGCTAATCAATACCCAAACGCGAGGATCTGTCCTTTTCTACAAAAATCATTGGTGCACCCCAATGGGATACACTAGGATGGATTAGGCCTTTCTCTAGAAGGCCCTTAAGCTACTGACTTGAGCTCATAGAGCTCAGGGGTGGTCATCGATAAGGTGCTCATGAGATATGATCTACTCCCTGAACCAAATCTATGTGAAAATATATCTCACATGGGGGTGGTAACCCTTGTAGATCCCTGGAAAGACATCATAAAACTCTCCCAAGATGTGACAGTCTCGTCAAGAGATGGCCCACTAGACTCCTCCTTAGATCACATCATTAACTGTGTAACTACATAAATTTGGAAACCTCGTCTCACACACCACTTAAAGCTGCATATAGAGAGAGATGGTGTAGATGGAAACAGGCCTCCTAAATATTTCTATCACCAACTCAACTCCTAGATCATCGTACATGAAATATTCTTATGGTAACAATCCACTTTGGATCTTTGTGCGCAGTGACCATTCCATTCCCAAGATGACTCCATAAGAACCCAACGGAAGGATACGAAGATCTGAGGTAGTGGTGAAGGGTCTCAAATCCACTACACACTCCTTAACTAAGGATTCTATAAAAATTTTGGCTCCAGAAGCCATTTCAACATCTAAACAAAAAGCCTACCTAACTACCACCAACCCGCAACGCTCTATAAGGGATGGTACAATAAATGAATTAGACGAACTAGAATCAAACAATATAGAGGCGGGAATACCACCAATGCTACCTGTAGTCTCTATCATGGTACTCTGGTGCTCATCTGGTGGTTCTCAACCACCTTTGCGTAGATCTAATGGCTACGTCTTATGTCACCAATCGTAGGCTCCTGAAATATGTGCCTTACCCTTGTTACTATGGTTCTGTGGGAACTATCTCCAATGATGTCCAACAATGCCACAACCATAACAGCTACTTGGTCCTCTCCAATGAGATGCAGCTCCATCCGGTACTCTATAGGTCTTTGTTGTGGATCCTGATGATCCAGCTATGGATTCTTTGAGGTATCTGCGACGAGACCCCAGTGAGATTTCGATGAACCCTAAGTCCTAATGGGACCCTAGGGATTCCCATACTCCTTCCCCTATGAGCATCAAATCTCTAAGAAGGTCTAAATGGGGACAATTATGTCTAACCGCTACTATTGAGGTAGCTATTGTGGTGTCCTAAATGATGATTGTGTAGAACCATGTCTGCGCACATGAGGAGGAGCTAACCCCTTGACTGTTATCTTACATTTGTTGGATGTGGTTCCGCTCTGTCCCTAGCTGTTGTGTTTTCCCCATGTCTCCTCTGTGATATAGGCCTTCTCAATGACCTCTACTAATATTTGTGGGCGGTGAATGCGTACCGCACCACCAAAATCCAAATTTAGGCCTCAAATGACCACCGTGAATCTAGACCTATTTGTCATGCATATAGTTGACATACTCTGATAGGTCTAGAAATTGACTTTTATACTCAACTATAATCATAGATACTGACTTGAAGGTCATGGAACTCTTCTATCTTATGTTGAATAAAACTCCTCGATAAATACCTATTCCCAAACCACTCCTTAAAGAGCTCTCGGGTAATTGTCTCGAGTCAACATGGAGCTTCTACTCCTCGGTCAACACTAGACACATGCTCCATCCCTCGAGAAGATGGATTACAATATGAGCTTTCGTGTTGCTTAGTACAAGGCGAGAGCTTGAAGCATCCGCTCAAGCTCACCAACCAGGCCTCTACACCGAAAACCACCTGTATCTCCAAAATAGTGAGATGGTCGTAGCTTCAAGATCTCCCTGATATGGTCTGCAACTAACGACTGATGACCCCTAGGTCTCTCTGCATGCTCCTCCCTCTTCTTAGGACTCTAAGATTTGTCCCTTCATTTTGAAAACTTTGTCTCCATGTCCCCTCTGTGGTGACTCTTCCCTAGTTGACTCCATGTGTGAGTTCTCGGACCTATGCTCCTCGATGTGCCGAGAAGAAGCACGAGCCTCAACTAATGGCTCCTATCATGTCTAACAACTCATCCTCCTAAGGACCCTAGGTGTATAGTGGCATTGGCGTCTGAAGCATCTATAAAATCGAGGTAGAATGGCCACTACATCTTGATCCGGAAGTGGAAAGTCTTGATTTACTAGTAAGAACCCCTCATATGGTCGCGCCTCCCTGTATAGACCAAGGCGAGAGTTAGTCCATCATTCTAGTTTTTGTTTCAATTTTCAAAGTTTACTATATTATACAATTATCAAACAATCTTGTTTTCTAGGTTTTTAATTTTATTTTTTCATAAAAATTTGCATTAGGTTAAAAGTTCATGTCTCATGTTTCCAAGTAATCTCAAGGGTCCAAGCTCGAACCCATGGCTCACGATACCAAGGGTAACGCCCCACAAAATGACTTTCTATAAACACATTAATCTTATACACTTATCCGGAGAAGGTTCGACAAATTGTTTTTTTGTTTAAGTTATTAGGTTGGAAGGGTCTCAACCCCTAGTGTAAGTTAAATTAATTTTCACCAATAATCTCTACTTTACAAAGGATGGACCAGGTCTAAGCTAAAAGATTAAATATTCTTAATTATCTCTAAGGTTAATTAATTAGAGTCAACTAGGAAGGTGCCATAATTTAATTTACTTGGTTAAATGTTTTTTTTTCTCCTCCTTAATTAACATTCAAACCCAACATGATTAACCTTATACTTAGATACTTTAGATCCACTATCTTAATAACTCAAATGTCCATTTCATAAATTTTCAAAAAACATACTAGGAACTAAAATAATGACTTTGCACACCAAGGTACTAAATGGTCCCATTCACCCATCTACACATACCTTTAAATTTATTTAAACACCCATAATATTCATTCCTACCAAAAAATTGTAGGGTTGATCCTCAACCTTTGGATCAATTTAGTTATGGCCACTAGATCCTAGGTTTCCAAATTAACCTTAAATAACCTTATGAATTCTTATTAAATCCTTTGCTTTACCCTAGTCTTCTCATTTGGTCACTTTTCCTTTGTTTAATTTGCGGGTTGGAGAGATGGAATCCATTGGAGAAAGAAAGGAGCGACTATGGAGGAATTTACAAAAACAAGCTTGGTTTAGTCTAGGTTGTAGATTTATCATTGTAATTTACTTCATTTGAAGATTGGAGGGTTTCGTTTCCAAATATGGTATTGTTGCAGATTGTTTTTTAGTTTGGAGTTCCTTATTTGGAACAAACCCTACCTCCATTTATATGTATGAGATTAAGAAATTTTAATTATCCATTTGAAGATTTACTTGATTTGAACAATGAAATTTTACCTTCATTTTCTTCTTAGAGGTTTCCTCTTTAATTTTTACAAGCTTAAATTTTAGTTATACCAAGTTAAAATTTGCATATGAGTAGATTTATGTTTTTTTCCGTTAGTGACAGAACCACTACCTAGAGTAGTTCAACAATCCCGTGACCATTGTACATGGGTGATGATTCATGAACTGCCACCTTGCCCTTACTGGCGGTGGTTATGTGACTGCCACTCGGCACAGAAAGCGGTCTATTCCTTAGAAAAATAACCTTCAAATCTGAGATTTTTCAAAAACAAAAATCACTAGAGTGTTTTAAAAGTCATCATGAACTTAAATTTATGTGCCTAAAGTTTCAGTTGAAAGGTTTAATCCATCTATTCATTCCATAGTAAAAGTACTCATTTTAAAGCATTTAGTTTTTCAATAATAACAACCACAACTACAAGATCATTTTCATTTTTGTTAAACAAATTTTCTTTCAAGTCCAAGAGTAAAAATGAAACTAAATCTACTTCTAATGTTGTTGTTTTTCCTTACTACAAAATGCATTATTTCAACATAGTAATTTACTTAAAATTTGTTTCATCTTTCCATTTCCACTACAACCATTTGTTCGGATAACCACTAACAACTTGTTCTACATTTAAGGTTTCCAAGCATGCACTATTAGTATTTTACAACTTCGTGTTCTTTCTTTCCTTTTTACAATATTATAACTTCAACAATGATAGTGAACTTTCTTTTCCTTGAGTATAGCCAATTTCTTTTAATAAAAAAATCTTAATTTCTCACAATACAACTTATAACTAAACTTTTAAACATGATTTCGATTTTGATTAATTTCTTTACATACTACAATTTGAGGAGAAAGGAAATTATACAATTCCTCAATGAGCTTCCGTCAAAATAATAATACTGACAGTGCAAGAAACTTACAATGCAACATTTCTTTTTTAAGATACAATACTACAAGTCTTCTACCTCAAGTGATAATAACAAGAAGGTTTCCTCATAAGGAAGTATTTATTTTGGACATCAACAAATGATCCAAGTTTCACATCATCAAAAAGATCTCCACCATGTCTTCACTTGATCAACAACAAACAAAAGGAGGAGAGGCAACCCTCTCCACCCAACCAATAATCCAATGAGAAGAGTCTATCCTCCTCATTGGCCCCCTGAACCCCAACCAAAATGTAGTAAAGGTGGATCCAACTCATGGAAAAATAAAATCTTCCACGTCACAATACAAAGATTTCACAACCATACCAAAACACAATCAACACAATTACAATCACAAGAAGGAAACTAACAAAATATACAAGGTTCAAAATGAAATCCATTGGAGTAAGGATCTATGGGAGATCACTTATGCCTCCTAATGAAAATTAGGGGCCCACCTTAAAACCCTCCAATAGATATCTCAAAACCCCTACACAACTCTTATGCCTCCCTCAAGATTCTCTTATGCCTCTCTACTATCTCTTATGTCTCCCTCAAAAAACCAAGTAAGAAATGCAAGCATTTTTTTGTCCAAGGTGAGGCACCTAACCCAACTCTCTAGAACATGAAATAAACTCTTATGCCTCCCTACATATAATATCCCCATAGCCATCTCCTACACCACACTTAGGCCATCTACCCAATGACCCAACAAGCATACCAAAACACTTAATAACATACACATATACATAAGTAAAAGAAAAACAATAAAAAAAGGGTATAGCTCCTACCTTTCCATGGTAGAGCTTGATCCAAGAGTCACACACCAAGATCCTTCAAGCCCAAACTATCACCAACAAGCTCCAACAAAATCCACAAGCACTCCAAAATCCTCCAACTCCAAAAATACAAGAGCACAAAAGAAATGAAGTAACCCCCAAACAAACAAAAGAACTTGAATAAATAGAAAAGGGAGAGAGGAGGGTGAGGTGGCTCCATGTAGGATGCCACATCACTCATCCTCAACTCCACCTCATAAGTCAAACCTCAACCCCAAATGTACAATAAATTGGTGGGTGAGAGGAATGACAAACCTCTTACACACACAATCCAAACCCACACCCCCTAAGGACAAAATTTAAAACCCATGTAAGAAAAGTGCAATAAATGCCACTTTTTGTCTTAAAAACACATAATGGGGTCTTTTTTGACCCCACAATCCATAGGTAGGGTTTGTATATTAATTTAAGAGGTTTGGGACAAGTTTAACTTGTCCCATAAGCCTCGAAATAGGCCCATAAGGCCAAATCCGAACTTCCAAGTGTAGGTAGAGTGTAAAACACTTCAAGATCACAAGCACTCAACTTAAAATACATAACCCAAAGAGCCATATAATCTAATAAATGAATTATTTACACCCATCCATAATTAGGTTAGTAACATGATTACTTTACTAATCTAGACACAAATTAAATAATTAATAAAGGAAATACATCATTTATAAAATCACATACTTAAATTAAATAAAGAAAATATAAAATAATAACACACAAGCCCCCTTTTCACAATTGGAGGAAATCCCCCATGGAAACCCCCTCACAAAAATTCAAACACACACAACAACATAACACACGTTTCCATGGTGAACATTTTTGAATTCATCTAGCATTCAATGTGGTTAGTCTCAATCCCCTGTTGTTTCTTGTGATATGTTTACTTGCAAAACACATAATACCTCCTTGCCTTGTGGCGCATCAAAACATCCAAGAAAAAATATACAAATATAAATCCACAATCATCTACATGTGAATCAAATCATCATCTAGGCAAGTAACGTTATTATTTTTAATTTCTAACAACATCTCAATTCTACATTTCATCAATATCAATAGGATCACAAGATTAGTTCAACTGTTAAGGTCTACTCAATATGACAAAAATATTGAATGTCGAAATATATACTATGTCAAGAGCACATCATCATCCATATAAAATGTCTTTAAGAATCCACACACATCAAACTAGGAATCAAAATCCAAAAATATTCCAAGTATCTCTATTGTCTAATCATCATGCTAAGTCAAAAGATCTGATAATATCCATGAATAACCATGTAATCGAAATAAAAACTAATAAGTGTCGAAAGGAAGTGGGCACTACATGTTTGGACTACATTTGAATAAGACAAATTCTGATTCCCAAGACTTTCAATTAAGAATTGTTAGAAATTGTGATTCTAGGACTTCATTAAGAATAACCAAGAGTATCGGTAGACATCCTTTGGAAGATAAATGCTCAAAATTTCTTATAGATATCAAATGGTGTCCCATGTCTCTACTTTTATGATTTCAAAATAATGTCTTCTTGCTATTGGGATTGTATAATAGATAACCCATGAAATTCCAAGTCTATGAAGTATATCATAAATTTTTCATTTTCATTTTTATATTTGGGGACGAGTGATAACTTCCTTATCATTTCATTACTAACACAGGACTAATGTGAAGCTTTATCTACGAAAGAATTAAAAAAGCCTTAGAATCCTTATATTTCTCATATTCCTTGAGGAATGGTACAATAATAAGCCCATGAAATTGTTTGATGGTCTCGATATACTGACCTCGATGTAATACCTAATCTACCATATATAGAAATTTCAATCTAAATATTTTTGGTGTAAGATGGAAGGAATGGAGGAACAGACTTGTCAAACTATAGTTAAAAAAATTGAAAATGAGTTGCAACTTGCATAAGTAAATAAGTAAGTGATTAACTGTAAAATATAGTGAATAAGATTACATGCATAGGATAAAAATTCTAATTGGTCTCATGGGGAGAAACTTCATCCAAAATTCTTAAACCATCTCAATAACTAGTCGAAGACAATTAAATTTACTATGAGGTAGAGGAGAGCTCTTCTTTCTTTCTTGGATGTTCTGGTATCAAGAAATATCAATGGAATTCTCTCATATTAAGCTTACAGGAAAGGTACGCGCGGACCAGTATCTTCTGGGAAACGCACACTACTAATCATCCCAGAAGTTGGGAGGCTTCAATGCTCTCATGCCTAATGTAGTTCAAATATCAGATGGAAACAATTTTTGGAAAGAAAAGAAGTATCTTTTTAAGGCAAACTATGGGGAAATAAGTACAAAGAAAGAAAAATATAGACGTCAATCCAAAAGTCTTGCAATAAGAATCATGCTCTAAAAATTGAAATTACAGAAGTTGATCCATATATCAAGTTACCATGCATAGAGGCCATTACAGAAGGCATGGCAAGAATTTTGAGAAAAATACAATATCATGACCATGTGTAGCCCACCAAAAAAATATTTAAGAGACATATTGAACAAAGCTTAGGATCTTCAAAACCTTCATGTTTATGGAGGCATCTACTTGATGCCATGCTCTTGTGAAAAAATAATGCATCGGTCGAATGGATAGATGGGTGCATATTAGGATGAAGGAACATACAATCCCAATATAATTTATGTGATAGGGTAGAAAAGCGGGACTATGAACCATGAGTATCGAGAATTATATTTCGTTGCAAAAGAAAAACTAAAGTACGAGAATTATGAAAGGTAAGGAGAGATGAACCATGCATAGGAGATATTTTCCTCGGCGGTGTATGAGGTAATCCACATAGTTTCACTCGCACTCTAAAAGGTTTCATCCCTCTACCAGGAATTTTGTCAAATGGTGAGCATGCTTGTCTATTCTCCCATGCTTTTGATATATGACTACTAGGAAAAGCACCTCTACATATATAAATTTTCACCGTCCTTGTTGCTCAAGGGAAGTCCTTACCCTATTAAGCTCTGAATTTTCATCGGTAGGAAATATGCTCACAAAGGTCTCAAATTTCATCTAGATCTACCAACGATATTTACTTTAATCCATATGTTGTATTTTAGACAAACCCGTTTGCACAAACCCACAACCATGGAAATCCATGTTGAGATAAGAGTAGAATCAAATCAATGAAAGCAACCAACCAACCCCCTTTTAATGGTGGCCAATCTAGATCTTTACCTAGGTACAATGAAAAAAAAAATGCAAAAGAGAGTTGGGAGAATCAAATTTCAACCCAATGAGCCCCATCATGCAATAATAAAACCTTCTTTAAAAGCATAAAGGAAAAATGAAATTCCACCTCTCCCAGGTAACGCAGAGTGGAAATCAAGCTCACTTTAACAATAAATAGAGCTCACCGTGCATCTACAGATATTTAATGGCAGTCAGGGAGTAGAATTAAACTCAAACCACAATCCATGGTGGAAGGATGACTTTTGCATACCAATAGAACACCCAAGTAACACAAAAATGCACTAGAAAACTGGAAACAACTCCCACATTTGCATCCATGTCTATCAACACACTCAGTAACTACAAATTACAGCAAAAATCCCATTTTGCGTTGAATGGGAGGAAGATGGAATTTTTTTGGATTTCCATTATGCTTTGATGGATTTCCATACTCTTTTCCAAAGCCCACATTTTGGCACATTTTAGGAGATACTAGAAAGGTTATGGAATCTAGCTTTAAATCTACCAATTACATTTTCTCAAAAGTTTCTATAGCCTTTTCAACAAACCCATTTGTGTATATCATGTAGTAGTTGAAAGAATCAATATTTCTCCTTTCAGAGCTGTCCTTAGTCCACGAAGTCACATTTTGAGGCATTAGTTAAGAAGTCCACTTGCCAAATGCATGCTTCCACATTTTTGCATTCATACCTATCTCGAGCACCTCAAATACAACATCTAACAAAATTCCTCTATCTTTTATGCTTTGAAGGACGTCCATACCATGTTATAGAGTTTGGGTTTTTTTGGCACATTTTGGGATGATCTTTGGAAAATGTAGTTGATCTGGTAGGAGATCTATTTGTCTGCTCTTTTATAGACCATTGTGATTATATCATAAGGAACCCCTATCTCTTGTGCGTTGTCATTGTTGCAACTATACAAAAAAATGCTAAATTTGCAAAGTTAACATGGTTTCAACGTGTTAAATTCCTCTGAATCTCAAATGAAGCACTTGTATTTTGCAGAGAAGTGACGTCGTATCTAAAAGTTGTTTAGAAGCCCATGTGTTTTGTCAGGAGGACCACATGCCTTCACATGGTGGGGAGGGGGTCACCTTTTCCCTTCACATCCAAAACCACACATCCACCTTCACGTAAATTTTTAAATGATTTTATTATTATTATTATTATTTTGTTCTCGAGCACTACAAATTGTTTGACAAAATTTCACACACGCTATGCTATTTTTGTCCCTTATATTTTTGAATACAAAATCCAAAGCTTCTTTTTCAACTTGTAATATAAAATATTAAAATTTTCAACATTAAATTGACTTATGTTGAAGCTTTTAAGTTTCTCAACGTAGTATGGAAACCATTGAATTTCTTTACATACTCGATGTTATCAAAAAAATTCTAGGGGTGTTAATACATATTATTAGCGAGACCTATAAACTACATATTATTCTAGTTGCCAAAAATACACAAGATTATCGCCTACTAATTGGATCTCAATTCCATCTCTTTGCAACATCCTTAAATTCATATATGAAGAAAATGATAAACATTTATTTCCTCAAAATTAGGGAGTATTTTCAATTTGAATATCAATCCCAATAAAATCTTCTATAAATAATATAATATTAATGTTTATGATAACTTTTAATACTATGCTAAAGTACAACTTGCATTTATTGATATATTTTTCATGTTATATTTGATAATCTCTAAACAAAATTTGTGCATATAAGGAAAAATAAAAGATCAAAAATCAATACACTAGTCAATATATTAGGAGGATTATAATTTTAACAAAGAAAAAAAAATATTTTCAATTGAAAGAGTTGCATTATAGATAATATCTAAACATTACAACAAAAATATGAACTCGTAACTTTTTATAAAAAAACACGAGGCAATTTGATCACCTAATTATTTCTTTTAATGATGATTTCAAAATTAATATTACACAAAAAAATCATCTGGATTGCATATCTTTATTATTTTAATAAAATCATAATTAATAAATATTCATTAAAAAAAGTAAAATAAAGAAGGTGAAATCCATTAAGCAATAAAATCCTATCGTCCAACAAGTAAGCCAATGTCATCTATTTGTACTTTATTTCAAAACACTTCAAGGTAGTCATTAAAGACGAACCAAATGCGCCTCTTTCACCCATATAAGAAAAGAGAGAAATAAATTAGAAGGTATGACTGCTTTAAGTAGAGAATATATTTACCCAAGCACCAACAATTGTATATGAAAGTTAATGTTTCCTCCATATGTCACCAAAGCCCGAGTTTGTCACTTAGGTTGAAAATCATATTGCACAATAAGGACACGTACAACTACAAACTTTGTTTTCAATGTTTTTTGGATGATTCCCTTTCTCTGTTCTCTACCATCCTTTATGGAAAATGCTAGAAAGACACAAGAAAATAGAGGCTATTTGGCAAGAGTACTTACTCACCTCAAGTGTTGATTTTCTTTTATGTGAGGCTATAATTATAGTAGACATAACAAAATATATAAAAAAACATAGCTGTAAAAATAAATTAAGTCCACATTCTATTGAAACATTTGCTTTCATATATAATCCAGATCAAGGTTTTCTTATTCATCTAGTTTGAATTTATAAGCGAAATGCGAACACAACAACAAAACTTATTAAAGCTGTGAAATTGGAGGGAACATTTTTATTAGTCTCAAAGAAATTTTAGATTGTGGATATGTTTTTTTTAAATGAAATTTGAGTGGGTGAATACTAACGGTGCAAAACTTGTAACTCATCTAAATAATGTTAGTGACTAGCCATATACCGATAACCTACGCTTAATTGCCATTTATTCTTATCCCAAAGATATTTTTCCCATTCATTATTCAATACTCAACAAGTGACTTTTTTTTCACTTGCCCCAAGGCCCTCAAGTCTTCAACAGTTTGATACTTTAGGTATTCATAAGGACACTAATGATACAATCAAATATAATTCAATTACTTGTTACCTTTTCACTATGACTTATCATTTTTATACATTCAATAAATGTAGGAGCTTCCTAGATTCTATTGTTTGTTAAGAAACTCTACCAATTCCCTTGGAACCTATGTTAATGCCTAAAAATGGTGTTCCTTGATGTATTTTCTATGTATTCTTAAAATGTTGGAATGATAATGCTTCTTATGGATCGACTTCACCATGTTCACCGATTATAGATGAACACGTGCCTACTAAATTTTTTTTATGCAAGATTGTTTGTACTCATTAGATTCTCCTACATTGGAAAATACACAATATAATTTGTGTGTTTCAAGTTTTGTGGTTGATTTTCGCTTAATACAATACTAATATATTATCATAGGAAGTGTCCTTTAGGATTTCTAGTAGCTTATATTTTCATGTTAATGCTTCAGGATACTTTGTAAAAAAATTATACAACTTCAATCATTTTATTCTCACAAGCATTGATCCGCTTTGAATTGTTGGTTATAATCTCATGTTTATGGTAATACATATTCATCTAACCCTTTCATGATGAAAATTTACAAGAAATAGATATATATGTTAAGATTGAATAAAATATACACTTCATTAAAAATATTTTAAATAAAATACCACTCTTCCAAATTTTACATGATAAAATACCGCTCTTCCAAATTTTATGATGAAAATTTACAAGAAATAGATATATATGTTAAGATTGAATAAAATATACACTTCATTAAAAATACTTTAAATAAAATACCACTCTTCCAAATTTTACATGCTTCAAATTATAGAAAGAGTTTGAAACCCTTCGATCGACTAGAAAAAACACATTCTTACGAAAATAAATCTTTTGAAAGTGGGTTATCGTATGAGATTAATTAGAATGTATTTTTATTATTTATGGGACACGATGAACCATGTTTATATGAAGTCTCACAATCCTCTTTTTCCACCATCATAAATAAGTTCATAAGATTATAAATATTGATATAACCTCTCATTGAAATATTCTAGGTATTACAATTAAAGATTTAAAACATTTAATATTAAAAGATAACATTATGCCTAGTAAATCCTCTTGGATAAATCTTGATATATATTAGCATCTAATAATTAAACACCATCAAGATATTTTCCTTTCCAATCGATAGTGGTCTTCCCAATAAAATTGTCACACCCACATTTTACACACACAAAAACAACAATAAAATTACCAGGATATTTTTTTACTTACATTGCTCACTACACAACACCACAAGGGTTCCAAGAAGAGAAACTCAACAACACATCAGACACTTAAATAATTCATCGACCCACATAGACACACGACAACACCATATACATGTCGATGCCACACTTTCCCAAAAGAATGAATACTAGTAATGACCCAACCACAAGAAAGGGACCCAAGGATTGACAACCCACAACACATCATTTCCATGATTACATCTTAGTTATGATTAACATTCCAAGAACATTTTTATACAAGGATAATTTTATCCATTTTCCACCTATATATTCTTCAATTCATTTCACATTCAACTTACAGTTTGACCATTTAAGTTGGCTCTTTATCCCTTACGAAAATCTCCATAATTTACATAAGTATTTTCCATATTTCAAATTGCATACAAAGTTCCTAATTCTCTTGTTCTTATGTTAATATTATGTTTCCCAAACGCTTATTCAAATTTTAAATTTTACCCTTGCTACACAAGTGAATCTAATGTGATGTCAAGAAGAAATCTTAGGATTAAGGGAGATTTAGATTCAAGATAGCTTTTTCCCATAAACATTCTTTGATCATGGTATAGTTATTTCCCTACCATAGTTATTATAGTTCAATAACTTGTTGAATTCCATATATATATATATATATTGTTTTCTCAAAGTTTGATCTCACCAAGGCAATTCATATTCTTTGTAACACATGAAAATGATTAATTAAGTTATAAGGACTCCAAGGGTGACCTTAATCCTAACCTCAAATCTCATTTTCATCTTATATGATTTACTCTTACATCGCACTATGGTCTCATTATTAGCATTGTTTTATAAAAGGAGTTATGGAAGTATTGGTCTAACATCTTGAAGAAGTACATGATTGGAAGCATTATAAACTATACATGAACCACAAGTGATTTGTGTTCAAGGTAAGATCCCATGTTTATACTTTTCATGATTCCACATGTGAAATTTCTTTTATTCTTAATGTTAAAAAGGACATAACAAGGGATTACGGGACAAAGATTCCAGTTTCTTGGGTTCTCTAAATTCAACATCTTTCAAATCAATTTCATTTGCAAGGAGTTACTTACCATTTTCTCACCACAAGTTAACCTCCTAATCAATTGAGGTTTGGTTTAATTCTAATTTGCACTCAGGGCTCAACACCCTATTATAGATCAGCTTTAGGTGTAGAAACATATGTACCCTATAAATCCTCTGTAAAATACCAAGGCACTATATTTTCATTAGCCAAGGTAATATATTTAGTTATGAGGATTTAAAGATATCATTAACAAGAGTCTAAGCCATAGTAAAAATATCTCACTAAATCCATTGTCATCTGGATCCCACAAGGAATTCATTCGATGATGAATTTAAATTCTAGATCTAACTTTGTAAGACTAGGTAGCCCACTAGGAGACTAAAGAAGTGTTGGTTCTACATACTCCAGATAAATTTTTCCATGTCGTTCCTAACCATTGGGTTCACAATGATGTGGCTAAACATAGCGGCTATGATGACAACTCAAAATTGGGCTCTTATTTACTTAATCTAGAAGGTGTCATAGAGTGTAAAGTTTAAGTTCATTCTATGGTTTCAATTTATTATATGCTAAGAAGGATCATGTGAGAAGGATGACATCGAGTGTAGAGATTGAATTTTATCCTAAGGTTTTAGTTTTCCACACTAAAAGGATTCACATGAAAGGTAGTTATACAAGTCTTATACTAGGGTTGAGTGTTTCGTTTAGATATCTTTATTACATTTTTAAGGTAAGGAACACAATACCAATTATTTAAAACAATTTCACAAAGTGGAAATTTGACTACAAGATATTAAATTCAAATTCATTTAACATATATATATCCAACATTTTTACCAAATGTAAATCTAAATCGAAGTGGTACCTATGATTAAATGCAGATTTTCCAAGGCATCCCTAAAACTAGCATCTCATACAGATTACCAAATTTCAAATAAATAACTTTATTGTAACATAACAATACATAAAAATTTCCTTCTATTAACATTCATAAATTCTAACAACATGCAATGAATCACACCCATGTCGTTTCCGCCATCTTACTTGTATCCTACAAAAACATGTGAGCATGAAATCAACGATAAATCATTGGCATGACATCCACCCAAATCTAACATAATTAATGTTATATAGTCTCCCATTTACTTTATAATAATAATAATTTACATTCGAAAGGAAAAGGGTTAGAGACATGTATTCATTTCATTTCGTTTCACATCATTTCGTAACCAAGGAGAGAGAAACATTATTTTCCCAAAAGTGAAATTTCACACAACAAGCCACAAGATAGAGTTCCAAATAGTTGTTTACAAGTGTCAACAAGTTTTCACGGTGGTTAGGTAACCCGATGGGGGTCCTACAACTTCCTTTTTACATTTTCCTGCTGGTTGTCAAAATGTTCAAATCAGGCTCGGAGGCTAAGAAACCATTTTCAAATGTTGTCTTCCAATGAGAAAACACACCATGGTTAAATTTCTATGTGTCCACCTATATACCAAGAGTTCATAGGAACTGATGGAATTAACTGGCGAATGGTTTACGATTGGCGACTAGTTTTCCGGGGCCATCAGTCATAAATTCTCTAGTTGCAAACAATTAAGAGTTAGCTCGAGGGCTTAGAAAATCCACATCTAAAATTGATGTTCAATGGATGAACGCAACATGAGAAAATTCCTACAAGTTCCCATATATATGGAGGATTCACTAGAGTCGATGGGACAGAGAACTAGAAAGTGGTTTTCAATGACAACAAGTTTTCTGGAGCCACCGGTCATAATTGGTCCAGTTTGACCTATTCAAACCCTTAACCAGAGGCCTACAAAATGACTTTGTCAAACTATCAATAAAAGTGTTTTTCCTCAAACTGAAGGTTCCAAGAAATTGTCTAGTAAAAATACTAGAGGTTTACGAAGGCGGATAAGCATTTTGTTGCTCAGGGTTCAAATGGTGAGCCGATATGAAACCCAACTTTTCAAATTTTAGTAGCTTCCTACAGCTGCAAAATGGTGTAACAGGGCTCCTAAAAGGGCTTTAAAAATATCAGATATAATCATTCGAGGTTGATTCAAGGATTAAAGTGACTCCTCACATGACAAGGTACATGTAAGAAACTCAACATCTCCTTTCTGGAGTTACGAAGTTTATTTTGCAAGCCTCTGAAAATTGTGATTTATCTGTTTTAACAAGGGAGTGGTCAACATATTTACTGAGGGCTCAACTTCAACTTGTTAATAAAAATGGGTACTAAAGCAATCTAGTTTCATCAGGAAGCTTGTTAGATCATCTCAAAATGAGGGTTTGAGTTTACACTTGTCTACCAAGGAATATTTTAATTTTGCAAGCTACGGTATGACATCTTTTTGTTTTGAAAACAAGTTTATTTAAAACTATCAATTCTATGATAATGCTACATTTTAAAATTTTATTTCGCTGCAAATGAACCACTAAAGAACAAAAATTATAGAAGACAGGGAGAGATGAACCATGTCTGGAATTGATCGACAATAGAAGATAGGTGGTTTTTCCCGCACTCCACAAGGCTTCAACTCTCTTTTAGCATTTTTTCAAACAGTTCGTGAGCATCCAAAACTCCACCATTTTGCATTTTCTTGAAAGGTTCCAAGGCCTTTTAACAAACCCATTTTGTACATATCCTCCTATCATCATTATCCATGAGGCCACACTTCAGGCATTTAGTCACACAGTTCATATGCCCCTAGAAGATGGACACGAGGATCTACAGTGAATCCACGGCTGTGAAGGTAATTTTGCACATCTGAATGATGTATTACTTTATCATCAACCAACCTATATCCACCTTTTTTCATCTATCTGTGTGATAAGCACTGGGTAATGTAGGTATAGGGTCATGAGGGCATGAATCCCAACTCTGAAACTACACAAATGTTTCCACCATTCTATCATTGCTTCATTCAGACATTACTAAAGTAACTCTTTCTTTAACCCTTGTCGTAGTCGCAACTCCAATGCCATTCACTTGATCTGGAAGCTCATGTACCAAAATTCGTGTTTTGGAGACATTTCTATCTCCCCCAATGGCTGAATCAACAAGAATTTTTGTTCTTGTGGGGAAAAACTTTAATATACACGTTTTCATCTTTCTCTGCTACAACTAGACCAATGACGGGTTTTGAATCCTCTTTCTTCTTCATCTTTAGCATACAAAAAAAAAACACAAAACAATGGTGGGTAGCAGTCTGGTTTCCTCTTAAGGATGATAGAAACATGCTTTAAATGCAGATACAGATCCACATTTTATTTTATTTTTTAAAGACATTTTGTTAAACAGTTCACCTGCCTTGTGTAAGGTTCCTCATTTTGCATACATGTCTACCATAACATTTGCAACTACAACATCTGACACTATTCCTCTATTCTTTATACTTTTGTTGATATCCATACCTTGCTCCTAAGATCCCATTTGACACAGGCTAGGAGGATGCTGAGAAAGTACAGCAGAGGGCTTCACGCAGAGGAATAGTGAGAGAGCCAAGATCTTTCATACACATTTACAAGACCATTTTGCAACTACAACATCTGACAAAGTTCCTCTAATTAATTTTTTTTTTGCTTTGAAGGACGTTCATGCCCTGTTCTAAATGCTCCATTTTGGCATAGGGTGGAGGGTGCTTGCAAAGGATGTGAATCCTGGCTTTGCATTTGAAAGTTCACAAGGCCTTTTCATCAAACCCATTTTGTGTATATCATGTCGTAGTTGCAGTCCATTGAACCACATTTTCAGCCACTAATTCGACCATTGCACATGCCAAGTGCTTGCTTCCACCTTTTTTATGCCTATCTAACGTAGCGCTTTCAACTACAGCAGTCACATTTTGGCACGGGATGGGAGAACGCAGCATGCAAAGTAAAATCAGATTTCCATTATCCTTTGATGGGTGTCAATACTCTGCTCCAAAGATCTTATTTTGATGGGAGGATGTCGAGGTTGCAGCTTTAGACCAGAATTAAAACCAGAATTGATTTCCACTTTAGATCAGCTATTACCAGAATTGACTAATTTTCTCCGTGGAAAACAACTGGAGGCCCATGCCTTTTGTCAAACAGACCATGTGATTCAGGTGGAGTTAATCATTATCCACCCAGGGTTAAATTTGACGGGTTTAGACAAAAAATTTTAGCCATAAATACTTGCAAATATTTATAATATCCGTCACATGTAATTTGCATATTTAAATTTGACTGTTTATTTTATATACATTTATATGTAAATTATATAGATATGTATACATATATTTTTAAATAATTAAATATATAGAGAACAATTGGTATCAATAACATTGTTTTGTATTTTTTGAAAGGCGAGTGTTAAAAAATTTCCACCCAAAAAATGTGTGACAGGCATAGGTGACCGTCAAATTTAACCCCTGCTTCCACCCACACACCCCTTCCAACTCCATCACCACCAACACGCATCCCAATGTTAATTTCATTTTTTTACCATCCTTTGTGGCACATGATGGAAAGACACAAGAAAATAGAGGCTATTTGGCAAGAGTACCTACTCACCTCAAGTGTTGATTTTCCTTTATGTGAGGCTATAATTTTTGCAGACATAACAAAATATATTAAAAAAACTATATTTGTAAAAATAAATTAAGTCCACATTCTATTGAAAATATTTGTTTTCGGATATAATCTAGTCAAGCTTTGCTTATTCATCTAGTTTGACTTTATAATTGAAATGCGAACACAACAACACTTATTAAAGATGTGAAATGAAGGGAACATTTTTCTTAGTCTCAAAGAAATTTTAGATGTAGCAATCTATTTTTTTAAAATGAAATTTGAGTGGGTGAATACTAATGAGTTGCAAAACTTGTAACTCGCCTAAATAATGTTAGTGACCAACCATATACTCATAACCCAGATTAATTGCCATTTATTCTTATCCCAAAGATATTTTTCCCATTCATTATTCAATACTCAACAAGTGACTTTTTTAGCTTGCCCCAAGGACCTCAATTCTTCAACATGGTTTGATACTTTAGGTATTCATAAGGACATCGATGAGAATTATAGATATTATTCAAGTACTTGTTACCTTTTCACTATGACTTATCATTTTTATACATTCAATAGATGAAGGAACTTCCTAGATTCTATTGTTTGTTAAGAAACTCTACCAATTCCCTAGGAACCTATGTCAATGCCTAAAAATGGTGTTATTTGATGTACTTTATATGTACTCTTAAAATGTTGGAATGATAATGCTTCTTATGGATCAACTTCACCATGTTCACCGATTATAGATGAACACATGCCTACTAATTTTTGTTGATGCAAGATTGTTTGTACTCATTAGATTTTCCTGCATTGGAAAATACACAATATAATTTGTGTGTTTCAAGTTGTGTGGTTGATTTTTACTTAATACAATACTAATATATTGTCATAGGAAGTGTCCTTTAGGATTCCTAGTAGCTTATATTTTTATGTTAATGCTTCACGATACTTTGTAAAAAATCATACAACTTCAATAATTTTATCCTCACAAGCATTGATCCACTTTGAATTGTTAGTTTTAATCTCATGTTTAAGGTAATATATATTCATCTAACCCTTTTATGATGAAAAATTACAAGAAATAGATATATATCAATTGTTAAGAGTGAATTAAATATACACTTTATCAAAAATATTTTAAATAAAATACCACTCTTCCAAATTTTACATGCTTCAAATTATAGAAAGGGTTTGAAACCCTTGGACAGACTAGAAAAAACACATTCTTATGAAAACAATTCTTTTGAAAGTGGGTTATCGTATGAGATTAATTAGAATGTATTTTTATTATTTATGGGACATGATGCACCATGTTTATATGAAGCCTCATAATCCTCTTTTTCCACCATCATAAATAAGTTCATAAGATTATAAATATTGATATAACCTTCCATTCAAATATTATAGGTATTACATTTAAAGATGTTAAACATTTAAAATTAAAAGATAACATTATGCCTAGTAAATCCTCTTGGATAAATCTTGACGGATATTAGCGTCTAATAATTAAACACCATCAAGATATCATCCTTCCCAATCGGTAGTGGTCTTCCCAATTAAAACCATCCACTATGAAACAAAAAAATATAGTAATTTGTAAAAACAATATTATATCATCCAAAATTATAAATCTAATATAACACAATAAATAAGCATTACCCAAACATCCTAGAAAAATAACAATATTCTAGTTCACATGGAAGATAATTCTATTTGTCTTAATATTAGTGCATTACAAACATATCAAACAATTTTTGTATTAATTAATCTTTATTTCGAAAGGGATACTTGTGATCTAAAACTTATAATAGTCATTTCAGTCACTAGTATGATCTTAAATGATACTATAGTGTAGTTCCTACACACATTATAACCCTAAAGATGTAAAATAAAATAAGTCTATGTTTTATCAATGTCGGTCAAAGATGATGAGATGACAAGATTCATGGCATGTAATGAGGTTGGTAGGATCACTAATATAGACATAGTTGTAAGTTGTATCCCCTAAACACACTCTTAAAGAGTTGAGATAATGTAGTGGGTTTGCATGTCTAGTGATAGGATTATGTGCAACAATATTGAGGCATTTTAAAGGAAAACTAGACTCTCTTACATGCCATGATATAGCCATATTCTCTCTTTGTGTATAGATAAAGTGGTTAAATCAATTAGAAAAAAGATAAGTTGCAAGCCACATATATGTGCATTTGAATGAGCCACACAAGAAGATATGGTGATAGGAAGATTGTAATCATTTATGAGGATGAGAGTAATTTTTTTGGTGTCAATTGTAAACTCAACAAGAATAATGGATGACATGCTTTTCACATTGGTATAAAAGAGTTGTCTTGTGGAGTCACCTATGGCCCTAAATTCGACTTGATCATATGTAGGGAGCAACAACAAAAAAAATAAATATTGACCCCATATTCAATCCAACCATATCAAGAGTGTAATATTAGCAAGACTTTTCAACACATTATAAAAATTCTACCACTGGCAAAGAATTTATAATTGAAACCAAGTTAGATACTTGGGCACACCTAATACTTATATTTGTTCAATATAAACATCATAATATAAATACCAAATCCTCCATCATAAATAGGTCCCCAAATTACACCCAAATACTAATTTACCCCTTACTACCAGTTGAATGTTAGCCTGACAATTGACAATCTATAGGCCTTTGAATAAAATTAATTGGAAAAGATATGGTAAGGCGATGCATATCAACAAACTTTATGTGGTTTCACAAGCAATTGCTATTGATATTCTTGTCCTATTGAAGTTCACTAATTTATGACTTGACAGGGATTAGTAATTTGAAGTTCTAGGCCGAGGCAATTCTCAAACTCCACTGAAGTCGCCACAAATCTAATCCTTACATGATTACAATTAAACTGTCGCACAATATTTTCTCAACATTTAAGTACGAAGTTTTAGAATGCTTTGGGCAATAGAGTAATAAATTACCGGCACGTACATGTTTTCGTTTGTGCAAGAATGGAATTAGGAATTTGAGGACTCACAATTTTCCTTACCTGCTTTAATTACATCTGAAGGACGCATTTCAATGTACATACAAATCATTAAATTATGTTTCATTTTCAATATTATGTGGACCCCAAATTCACTTGTCACAAATTTATCAAAACTCATGCAAAGTTATACTTTTGTCTTTCATTTTAATGTACATACAAACCATTAAATCATGCTTCATTTTCAATATTATGTGGACCACAAATTCACTTGTCACAACTATCACAACTCATGAAAACTTATACCCTTGTCTTTCATTTCAATGTATATACAAACCATTAAATCATGTTTCATTTTCAATATTATGTGGACCGCAAATTCACTTGTCACAGTGATCACAACTCATGAAAAATTATACCCTTGTCATTCAAGGGTGAGGTTGTTGGGATGTCCTTAGCATTTGTACATTGGGGGGATTATTTCACATTCATTTTTTATTTTTTTAAATTACATTGTAGAGCTACTAATTAAAGAGGGAAAATCAATAATGTGATTTTAGTCCTGTTAGATATGTGATTTTAAAAAGTTTGATATCTTGTACTGTGGATGTTTCCCTAAATAGTCAAGTGGAGTTTTACCACGTAAATCCGGTGTTTGTCTCTTATGTTTGGTATTTTTATATTTATTGTATCTCTATCTTTGTCAACTTTCTGCATATTCATTATTGCAAATTATATGGTTTCCTAACAAATATCATCTTTTACTACCTCCATATAGTTTTTAAGATAATTATTATTCTAGAAAAATAATGTAAGATATGTGATTTATAAAAATTGTGCAACATAAGCAATTGCCTCGTAATCATCCATAAATATAACATTTATGATTAATCATAATTTTATATATTACATTTCTTGGAAACATTAGAAAATTGAAATATAATATAATGATTGTGATTTTCGAGACTAATACACTTTACTTATCTTTTTACAATTACTTTGAGTCCTTATGATCTCCTTTTGAAAATCTTCCTAATATTCTAAGCCTAGGAATAATAAAGATAAATATTTGAATATAATGGTGTGAATATAATGTTGTCCTTTTTGGGTTGTCCAATCTAATATAATATTTATCCCAAAGAGTTTTTGAGTGCTACAATAAATTCTTGATTTCCTCAAAATTGCAACAATCTAAACACCTCCCAAAATTCATGTGTGAAATTTATGGTTAATTATAATCATACATTTTTTATTTTGGAAAACGTTAGAAAAAGGTACAATTTGTTGAACATGTCTACCTAACGAATATTTGGAGCAAAGCTAACAGAGATGTTTACTCGAGGTTAGATTTTACGTCACTTTAACATTAAATGCAAATACTCAAATTCCACAAAAAGTGTGTAATCCTTAAATGATAGAAAGTGACAAGCCTCTAGAGATGATGAAGCAATACGTAAAATTATTCACAAAAAATCTTTTACCACTCACCTTTATCTGTTCCGGTGTTCTTTATATAATCAAATCCAAAATGTGTGAAATTACCTTTATTGTGAATCAGGACATAAAAACATAAAATCACGGTTCATATTCATAGTCTACCGCACTTGAATAAAAACTCTCAGTCGTGGACTCCTATTCACGGGCTCTGCTGCTGCTTAGGCATGGCCTAAGATTGATGTACCCACAGAGTAGATATTCATTAATTTGATATTAATCATCAAATCTTGTATTGATCTGTGCATGCAAAACTATAAAAAATTGTGACAGCTGTATCACCATAACCAAAACTCTTGTTCAGGTTTTATGTGCGCATCTTGGGTCAAAATGCTCTCTGACGTCACTGGAGAGCGCACTCTAGGGATTAAGCTTTGTAAAATAGTTTGCCCGCTCCAATCAGACCTAATAACAAAATTAATAAAGATGGACATATTGTTTAAAATCTTTTAACTCGATAGATTTTTGGTTTGACAGGTGGCGTCGGCCATCAAATCTCATCCCTGATGGGGACCTTGGTCCTTAAGTCTCCTGGTTTCTTTTTTAAATATTACATATTCAGCAACTTATTTATCATTATCTCAAAGCTTATTGACAATTCTATAAGGTACAACTAGCAACTTTATAAATCAATTAGCCAACCATTAGTACTTGGTGGAGTTATACTTTACTATTATAACATTATAATAACAATGCAGTCAGCCATGATTACAATTAAAAACTGAGGTGGCACCCTGTGCAAGGTTAAAATGATTTGTCAAATAGTAAATATTGTACTTTTTTAATGGCTTTTTTTCAACAATGTGCAGGGGCCTTCAATGGCCGGAACTTGGATTGAACTAAGAACCCATTAAGAAACGTCTTCTTCAAAAACTATGGCATTTTTTTTATGCGTTTGGTGGCGAGTTGTTGGGCGGCCCTTATCAGATATTCATGCACTGAAGATTACTCTATCTTGATTTTTATTTTTGTATGTTTTACATACTATATTTGAGTACTTTAATAAATAGGTGTAGACATAAATAGAGCGGCTACCTTTCACTTATTTTGCACCTATATATGGTGCCCCGCCCCTCATGGTTCCCATGGCCCATGTCTTATGCGTGTGCTTAGACTTTATCACGTCATGCAAGAAACCGCTTATCGAGACCCATCCTTGACGTGGCTATTGACGTGTGGGAGGAACACACCATGACGTGGACCGGTCGACATGGATGTCAGGCAAGATCAATTTGAATTATGGTTCTTCATGCCCACCGGCCCTCCACACCAATGAATCATTCCCCTATACCTCCGAATCATTTGCACCTATGGGAAATCATGAGAAGAACCAGAAGCTCGAGCCATGATCACCATTGTAATCACGTTTTCCTCCATTGTAAGCGGTACAAAGAAGAATCATGGGTGAAGGAAGGTGGTTATCTGTGGCATCTTGAGATCATTCAAGCCCCTCGCCACTGTATACAGTTTGAAGGGTAAGGAAGGTGCTCGGAGCAGGAGAAAGGAGAAGGAGCCGAATTCTTCCATTCACATTTGTCGTTAGTTGATACCCACTCCTTTATTTTTCATGTTTTCTGAAAGGGCTTCTTGTTTTTGTGTTTGCATTCTTTTTGTACTGGCATTGTTGTGTTTTTTTCATATCCATAAATGCCCACCTATGTTTTATTTTGTTTAATATTTCATGTTTTCACAAGGTATTTTCACAAGATGTAATACGAAATCCTCAAAACCCTTAACTTGTCGTCATGCCATTTTTGTTTCTGAGCTCGATTCTTTGGCTCGAGGTCGTTCGACCTTGCAGTGGGTGCCACTATTTTCACTCTTGAGCTCATGTTGGCGTTTTGATATGACATGGCCTAGATAATATTGTTATCCAAAATTCACCCCTCGAGGTAAATTTTGATAACATGCATCAGATTCTTGAGTCTCGAGCAAGTAGATTGATTCAATGCCCAAAATCATGTTTTGGGGCCCCTTTGGCTTCTCTCTAACTCTCCCATCCAAGGAAAAATCCCAATGAGTTAAAAAAATGAAAAAATGTAAAAATGAAGTCGCAGGCTTGTTTTAATGCATTGCGGGTCTGAAGGTTATGGGTCATACCAGTGTGGATCGTACCAAGGTTTGTTGTACCAAGTTTGTGGCTGAAATACAAAGGAATCGGTGATGTCACAACTTTTTGTCCCTGCGAGTCCACGGATGATTGGGACATAGAGACGCGAAAAAGCTGAAATGGCCACGGCAGTGAAAATCGAAAAAATGGAATTTTTTTTTTTCACGCTGTGATGCAGGACAGCTAGGACAAAAGTGCGTGTGGGATGCGAATCGGCTGATTTGCCGCAAGTCGATCTATTTTCATCCGGGATTGTTGGGACAAATACGCACAGGATGCACAAAGGAAAAATCACGTACAAGGTAGCTGAATAGGCTGATGCCAAGAATGTGTCCAGGAACATCCAGGACACGTAGAACCAATTTTGCCAAAATACCATGCAATTCAAAGGAAAAGTCAAAGTTGACCTCCCGAAATTCAAATGGCCATAACTATTGACTCACGAGCTCGATTTTCATAAAATTAGACTTTTCGGAACGAGAATGACTTTCTTAATTTTAATGAGGGTAGATATATTTAAATAAAAGAAACATATTCGGCTCCAGTCAATTAATGCTCATTCCCACAAATGACATGACACTAAACGCCCGCGACCTAAAATAGCTGCTCTCACTAAAAAGGTCATAACGTTTGCATTTCTAAACGAAATCACACAAAATTGGTACCGTTGGAATCATGGCTCCAAGCCCGACACACCGAAATAAATAAATTCTAGATTTGATGAGAAATAGATATGGATTTTTCATAAAACGTGGCCGGGTTCATGAGAGTGTTTTATTTGGTAGTTGGGAGTGCAATTAAGAGGCATGGTCATCATTATTTCTTTGCTGCAGCACTTGGGACAATATGGGGATCCTTTTGCAAGTAACATACAATCATTTCACTCCATTTAGTGCCTCTTACAAGTGGTTGAAGGATAGATTTTGGGATTTCCATTTCCCCTTCTCTCTCTCTTCTCATTTTCCTATAAATTGGAGTGTTGGGCTCATTAAAAAGGAGGTTTTTTTTTTTGTAGCAAAGCTCTGTCAAAATTTATTTGTGAATCCAATGTGCTGCAGGACCTTGTAGTGGACTCCTTGCATGGTGATCTAGGCCCTTATCTTGTAACAGATTGAACTGTGCATATCATGAAGCAATAAAATACAAGTTTTTGGATGCATCTTCCCCTACTGTGTTTTCTTGCATTCTTCTTTCCCCTCCAACCTTGATTACAATTGTATTGTGTCTATATTTATGCTCTTGCAAGGATCCATTATTATTGTGCATGTATGAAATATTGTTGTGAATGCATTTTTAGATTGTGGAGAACTATTATCACCCCTTCTAGTATGCACTTTACTTCTAGCTTTCACACATTGGAAGACTACTCTCACACCCCTCCTTTTCTAGTGTATCACCGCTTTAGTGTAGTATTTTGTTTTTATGCATTCTCTCTCCTTGGTCCCTTGGAAAGTTAGATTAGAAAAATTTATTTTTCTTGCATTAGAGTAGATTGTGGCAGGTAGTTTAGGAGTAAGAACCAACTTTCTTTGGAGGTATATCTCAAGTAGCAAGTCCCACAACTTGGAGATAGTACCCATGTTATCCAATCACACCATGAGCTCAAGTACATGCACATGTGTAAACATAACGGTGTTGTGATTCGTTGATAACAAATACATTTAGGAATTTTGTGTTTTGATATGAAACTATTTGACAAAATGCCTTGTAGAAAACCATGCCTACTAAGAGAAAATCAACAGACACTTCTCAGACCTTTGACATGTAATAATCTAACTTGGCTTACTTCTTGGCTTGAGTTGCATTGTATTCCATGTAGTTCTCATAAACTGTTTGAAAAAATGTCTCTAAAAATGTATGAAAATTTGAATAGACTAGGTTTTTCAACATTTTCCAAATTAGAACTTCGACCACCAAGACGTTCATTTATTTAAATGTGGTGTCTGGACTTGTACAGAAAACTATATCCTTGCAGGAATTACCAATTTCTAGTCACTCTTGGAATCAATTTTACAATCTATAGCTCTATCCCATTCATATGAATCTCATGTAATCATTGAACTACAACTCTATCCTGCTCATATGCCTCTTATGTCTAGCAAAGAATTTCCTTAGCAAAAACAATATCCTCATTCGTTTCCCTTATATGTGAGTATTGTATTTTTATAAATTCGTATACCATTCTTGTTCCTATCATGTATTTGTTTCTACATCTCTATCATATTCATGTATATCTTACATGCATCTTGGGTCTACTTATACAACTCTAAAACTCTCATTCATTTAATAATGAATTTAGTGTTGATTGATAGGCTTAATTTTTGTTAATATATAAACCTAATATATACACAATCAAATAAATGTGACTTCATAATCCCATATAACTATCAAGATCGATCAAGACCATGCGAGAATATGGAGCGAAACCCCTAGTATTGTAATCACATTCTCTTAGAGATATATTCAAGAAGAGGGTGCATGCCATTATAATTTGAAGGCATTTAAAACAAATAAAAAATGAAATTATATTAATATGATCCACAAATGGCCGAATGATTCAGTTGCCCTCTTATTAATAAAATGATTTCGTATACTTATCCCAATGTTGTGATGCCAAAATAGAAGTTCCCCTCTTATTAATAGAATGATTTGTTTACGTGAGATGAGTGTGTATTACTGCACATCCTTCCCCTCCCCTCTTATGTAATCTTGATCAAATTCCTCTAAATAAACTCTGAACAACCACAAATAGGATATATACATTTAATGTTGCTTGGAATAGCTTTTAATGTTGATTTTTTCTTGAGATGCCATGGGACTAATTTCATCTTCTTTGTAAGATCTTATTGTTTTCATGGAGTAGCTAATTATATAATTATATAATGAAAGGAAACTGAGATAATTATATAATGTAAGCTAATAAAGAAGAACAACATTAAAATTATATAAGCTTTGTTTTTCAACAATGTTGAAAAACCTTCTATGCAAGATCTTATTGTTTTCATGGATTAGCTAATTATGTAATTATATAATGAAAGGAAACATAGATAATTATATAATGAAAGGTAATAAAGAACAACAACATTAAAATTATATAAGCTTTGTTTTTGAAAAATGTTGAAAAACACTATTTTTTCAACAACAAAATTATCAAGTATTTCTTCTTTCTTATCATACATGATTGTGTCTCAATAAGATGAACTCATCTATGGAAGTAAATATTATTTAGTAGTAATGCCATATAGTTAAATTATTGATGTTATTTACAACATATACATTTCAAATGTTGTACACTATAAGCTTCTTATATTTTATAATATCTTCTTATATTAAATGTGCTTATATTAGGTATTTACTGTTTGACAGAATGCCTAAAGAAATATGGTAGTAATAAAATATTATAGAACATATTTAAACATGAATTTCGCATCATTTATGTAGTAGAGTTATCATTGTTGTTCAAAGTAACTTAGCTACAAAATCAATCACTACTACTTGTTATTTATGTTCAAAAACCTTTATCATGCAGCTGAATATAGTTTTTATTTGTATACTAAAATGACGCCAACATAAGCAATATATACTATTTTTGATGTGTTATTCAATATATTGTGTAGATTTGGATGATAGGTCAATGGAAACCCTAACATTTAGATGTGTATAGGAAACATAGTTTACTATTTAGATATGTGGCCTTACTCTTTATATGCTATAGTGTTGGGTGCCCACTTGTTACTAATTAATGTACATAATAGCAATCTAACATTATGATTCATCATTAGTAATAATAAAAGGTAAAATGAAAACATACCCTACTCTTTATATGATATTGAATAGAAATTAATTGAGGGATAATTTTAGTGGTGAATATTCATAATATGGTGAAAATTTCATTTTAGGAAAATTTGAAAAAGTGATTTTTCAAGGTGGGTCGGTGTCTGCTTACCTAAAATTTACATTATATATATTTTTTGGGGTCGGCTTCACCTACATTTGAAAACATCTCCTATAAAAACCTAGGTGATTCAGGGTAGTATACTATGGTACTACCATAAGTAGCTTACCAAATTACCAATACCGTGAACTCGCATACTCTTAAGCACCAGAGATTGCTACTATCTTGTTAGTAGTTTAGAGTCGGCGATAGATGATATTTGTTGATGCGTGATAGGGATATAGTTGACGCGATGATAAGGAGGTATTGTAGATGCGTGACAAGGGGGTTAGTTGTTGATGTGCGACAGGGATATAGTTGACGCGTGAAAAAGAGGTATTGTAGATGCGCGACAAGGAGGTATTGCAGACGTGCGAGAAGGGGGTTAGTTGTTGACACACGACATGGATAGAGTAAACACTTGACAAAGATAGTTGATGCCTCTTTGATGCATGAAAGAGGCAGTTGACATGTTGTTGATGCATGACATGGATAGTTGGCAGCTATTGACGTGCGAAAAGGGGGTTAGTTGTTGATGTGCGACAAGGATTGTGATAGTTGTCGCATGATAGGAATTTTGACTCTTATTTTGTTGGACTTGAGAACTTTGTTCAAAATAATGGAAGGTGTTAGTCCTTAGAATGTGAAGACCCTAAAAGTAACTAAGAAATCTCAGAAGTACCTGTTCAAGTATTTTGGAAACACTGCCGATACAGATATTGAAACTACCCACAACCATATAGCTTCCACCAGAAAGAATTAGAATATCGACGTTGTGTGGTAGGTAATATTGAGGTTGACATGAATTACGCGATGTATCAAACAAATGACACCTACGATAAAATTCCGGATCCACGAAGATATTATTCCTATTGGGGTGCAACCAGAGTGCATTAAGATATCACACGTCTGAAATACTCGTGAAATGGAACACAAAAATCAAATTAAAATTCGAGTTCATGAAATTGGAAACAAGGTGATTGTGATATTGCTCAAAATTCTACTCAAAAAAGTAAAACATTGAAAATGAACAAGAATATGTGGACCATTGGAAGGACATACAAGTTTTATTAGGCAGCCAAATTTATGTTTATCAAAATTGTACAATCATCTAATTGGAAGAGATCCCATCGAATGTACATGTACAATATGTACGTGGAAATTGGGAAAGCAATAAAAATGCAAATGAAGTGGACACTTTATAAAAACATTGTGGAAAACAATATTTGACTATAATGGGGCGAGATGGCTAGAAAATCAAAACACAGGTGGAAAACTCGAAAAAGAATGTATGCATGTTAAATACGTGCAGATTATGAAGCAGAAAGCAGAAAAAACATAGACATCTCATGGAAAAGGGAGGAATGATCACATTGCAAATTGGTAAGATGAATCAAAGAAATCTGCATGCAAAACTCATACAATTCTCTACTTTATTTCACATACTTAAAGAAAGGAAGACCGATTTGATTTCCTCGATTTCAAAGTTTTGTATCAATATAATGGAATGCCGAACGTACCTCAGTCTCATTGGTCTAAAAATAGTGGATGGGAAATTGCAAAATACCTTTTAATGATAGAGAAGGAAGATTTGAAAGAGAATGTAAAAAAATCAAAGTTTATCTCTGTTTCAATTGATGAAGTGACAATGATTGAAAACATTGCATGGGTATGTATCCAAATCTATACTTTAGAAAATCATATAATGACAGCTCATGTGTTGGGTGTTATGAAAATGTTTGAAAACTATAATGCCAAAAACCTACATAAAATAGTTGTTTCTCATTTGAAATATATTTTTGGAATGAGTGATTATGAAATTACTACAAAGTTGGTATGCATTAGAGTAGATGGCATCTCGTCATGCAGGTCCTTTGAATAGGGTTGTGTGTTAGATTACAACAACAAGCGGTGGCCCCATATAGGCTACCAATTCATTGTATGGCTCACAAACTAAATTTAGAGTAAAAATGGTAAGAAAATATGAAAATGTTGCTAAATTAGAAGACATTATAAGAGAAATTCATGCCTATATGGAAAGTAGCCCAAAGTGATTTATTGAGTTCGAGAAATTTGCAATTGGAATTACAGGTGGTAAAAACTTTGAAATATGTTGAGACTAGATGGATCTCTTTGTATGAACCTGCATGCGGCGTTCATGAGGAGTATCCTTCGTTGGTTGGTTTCATGGACAAAGGGAGAGGGACTTGTTGTTCCATTTAACTAATTTGGAGACATTGCTTACATTGATCGTATTCTTCCAATGTTGCAGGAGATCAATACATTGATGAAGCATGTACAGGTGGAGATTAATCTATATTGTGGATTTTATACGAGATGAGAAAAATGGTATGTCGAGTCTTGATATCTTCATCTTGCTCCCAAGATAGTTTTGATACACATGTTTTCAAGAATTGGAAAGATTTATTAGATCTTAAAAAATCCCAATAACTATTGGAGATTTAATATCCATGATCACCTCTCGCATCACTTTTAATGGGAGGGACATACCATTGCACATTTTGCAAAAATGTCAAGATATTATAGATTGGAATGAGAAGATGTTCCAGTGAAACATAATCTCTATGAGTACATTATATTTTAAACAAGAATAAAGATTAAAAAAATTCAAAATCCTTATCATCGAAATTAGAGAAAATTTCTCCTGAGATAAAATTCTTGAAGCAATGGGTGTGATAAATCCTAATTTTGAAATCTTGAAGGTGGTCATGCGAGAATTTGTAAGAAAGCATTTCCATAAATCCATGGGTACAATAATGGAAAATTTCACAAAGAGTTTATAGTTCAAGGGTATGGAAATCAAAGGTAAAGTGAATGCTAATTTATTAAATTTTCAATAAACAATTTTTGCAACAACAATGAGGAACCAATATAAAAATTTAGACGAACCTTCTGAAAGTGGTGCTATTACAAGTGTGGTGAGGAATCTATCAAATTTCTATCTTACAAGAAGATATCAGTGAATATTTCAGATTATATGAGTTATGCCAAACAATGATTTTGGGGTTTGTGGAGGATGAAAGGGTTTTCAATGCATTATCATTTATAAAATCAAAACTAAGAAATAGGTTGGATAAAAATCTAGAAAGTTGCATGAGGTGTTATGTATCTCGCTACTCCATGGAAACCTTTCCTTTTGATAGAGCAATTACGCATTGGAATTCCCTTTGTGAAATGAGAGGTGTGAATAATACAACTACACATACAATTGTTCCCAACGTCGAGAGTGGAATTAGCACATAATCACACTCTACATAAGATAACATCGAGTTTGAAGAAGCTATTGATAATGGATTGTTTCAAATTTAAATAGGTATCTCCTTCACCTTACTTTTATTTTTGTCACCTTAAATTTTGTTTTAGCTCTTGTTATCATTAAAGATTTTAAGGTATATATATTTACATTTATTTAAATAAAAAATTATTTCTTTTAAAAACGTGGGTTGACATCCATCCAAGGAAGCTAGTACTTCTCGGGACTAACAATGTCAAGTAACTCACCCATCTATCTACTAATCCATTTCTCGTGTTGAGTTTTCTTAAAACAAAGATCTAGCACATTACGAGTGATGATTTCACAACCATCTAAAACACTAGAGGTAACTCAAACCCTATCAAATGACCTTTCTTGATTTTTTACAATTATGTTTCATTTATTTTTTATATTTTCAAAATGCTTTGATATATTTTTTAAATTTTGTGGGATAAAATCACACAATCAAATTTTACAAAGAGGAATATTTTTCCATATTATACAATTCATAATCCACGATCCATTATATAATTCATCATCCACGATCGTGCTTGAAGCTAAATCTACGTCCACATAAAATTCATCATCATCCATATATATCATATCATTATCATATCATAATCCTGACACTCCAATTATTATTAAATTCATCATATCATTATCATAATCTTGACACTCCAATTATTATTAAAAAAATTATTTATCTATTTTAAATGTGCATAAACGTCTCTGTCCTAACACATTCCATTTTTTTAAAAAATTATCCATTATCATCATTCATCATCATCTATATCCATTCTAATGTCATCATGATCATATCATTACAAGTATAGAGAAGAAGAATTTGAGAACGTTTAAATGTCTCTATCGTACAACATTCCAAATTTTCTTAAAATAATTATCCATTATCATCAACTAGATTCCATGATCGTGCTTGAAGATAAATCTACGTCCACATAAAATTCATGATAATCCATATCTATGAGACTGATTCTATTGTAATGTCATCATCCACATCTAATGCAATCATCATTACAAGTAGAGAAGAAACATAAACACCATATACAATCTAGAAATTCTATACATAATATATAGGAAGTTATTAAATTAAAGATTATATAGTATTTCAAATTTTCAAAGGCTATCAAATTAAAGTTTCAACTTTCAAATCCAGATAATAAAATTCAAATTCCATGACCATAACATTCAATGTTTCAAATTTTCAAATATAGATTCAATTTTTCAAGTTTCCACACTCAATAATGAAGATTTCCAACCCTCAAATTTTTGTACCCCTTTCCACTCCTTTACTCCTTTCTCCAATGGCTTCTCCTCTGTAACCCTTTACCCAATGGCAGACATAATCCCTTAACTTATGAGATCTTCTACAAGACTTTGTCTAGATTTTTTAAAATTCTTTCTTCTTGCTTTGTCGCATCTCCATGCGGCAAACAAATTTAGATCGATTGTTGCCTTAGTTTTGATTAAAATTCAGGGAATTGAAGCCATGCTCTTTAATTATCCACTTTAGTGTATTGTTTTGTTTGTTAACCAAAACAATATTTTCCTTCAAATTCTTTTACGTGGATAAACTCTTCAAATTTTCATATTTCAACTACACAAAAAAGTGATATCAATTCAACATATTAATAAAATAAGAAAACTATAAATTAACAATAAAATATTGTTTGAAAGTGATAATACTTACCACCACTCTATCTCTCTCGGCATTTGTGATCTGCTACCATATCCTTTTCCTTAGACCATTTGTTAAAATATATGCTGGGCATCAACACTAATATTTTCCAATTTGTTTAATGTCTTATCAAAAATGTCATCTTTATAGTTGTTGTTATACGTGACAATCCCACTTCTTACTTAGGTAAGTAAGGAATCCATCACAAGTTGATTCTAGATTACAGCATATAAACTATACCTCTGCTAATAATTTTCATAACGACTTATTATCTCATTGATAAGTACTTTAGACCTTCCTCCCATTCTATGAAGCTGACATTGTTGATATGAGGTAGAATAAACTCATCGACATGGGATTGACAATCATAACCAATTAAGTTCTTTAAAGGAAAAGGTAACAACTGTTCACCATCCGTATGATCTCACCGAAGAGGTATGGGGGCTTTCGGGTTGATCAACTGCTACTTGTTTCTGCCTTTGGGTGGCCATGATCGTGTTTGTGATAAAATAAATCAAGATTCAAAAAAATAAATCTAAAGTGAAATGTAATTCAATATGGTAAATTATGTTGAAATAGAAGTATACCTGCTGGCCTTGAATCATCTCACGATCAATGCCCAAGTAATCTTCATCTAAATTTATATTATTTAAAAATGATATGCCCATTGTGTTGGGCAAGCCACCAAGTGAGAGGGTTGGAATTTGAAACGAGGAGGCAATGTTTAGTGTCCCACTAGGGGTCGGAGCAATTGGCATGCATTTACCAATGTTCTTTTTCTTGATCCTCTGGTTGGCATTTTGAATATTATTGGTGGAGGGGGACGGCCGGTGCTGCTGCTTTGTTTTCTACAAAAGGACTGCAATGTGTTAAAAATTCAATAAAAACATATGAAAAACTAAGAAATTAAACGAAGTACTATTCAAAACTTGTACCTTGTTGTTGAGGGGTAGCTTGTCGTGGTGCTTGAGGTGGACGTGTTGGAGTAGTAATTGGTGGTTTTGAGATGTCTATTGTTGGGATTCTTTGAGGTGGTTTTAGAAGACACAAATGTACGCGACTAAACCGAGTGAGTTGGGAAGATGGTTGACTTTGAGAAACATGTGTATGGTCCAAAGTCCCTACAATGTCATCAACATATGATTGTATGTCAATTCAATAGGGTAAAATTTAAATGGGAAAATGAAAATACAAATTTGGAATTTGTAAATAATACATGTAAGGGTATTACTTCTCTGGTGTTTAACGAATTCAAACGGTTGGGGGTTCGGAGATGAGTGAGCTTCCATTTCAGATTGTGAATCTCTTGATGCCTCAACATGTTGTTGGCCTCTTCCTCTTGATGCTACCTTTTTTTGGGGAAGGGCCTCCATAAATATTCTCTGCAAACAGTAAATAGTTAATACTTGTGCACAAGTGTAATGTCGAAATACAAACTTTATAGTTTATACCTATTGTTATTCAAATGGAATTGACAAATTCATCAATGCCTCGTCCGTGCAAGTGGGAATTGGTTTGTCTTTTAAATTTAAAAGAGCCTCATAATAAAGGCCAAGGAGATAGTTTGTGGAGTAAATGATAGTTTTTTCTGAAAGCTTTGCATTTGTAATGTCAATTCTTAATTTTTTGATAAAAAGTTGCACCAATCAAATTTTTGTTTTGCGATAGTTACAACAATGTATGCAATGGCCCGATCTAGTATATCTGTTTTGACCACCTGCAAAACTATTCTAGATTGAAAAAGGAAATCATTGCAGCAAGAAAGTGGTGTGAAATTTCTTGTGTATCCACACCACATCTGGATTTATTGACATGAGCTGTAAATGCCAAAAAATAGTTGGAATTAATATAAATTTAAATTGTATCAAAATCAAAAACTGAATAAAAATGACGAATGAAAACAGTTTACACTTACAATAAACATGGAAACTAAAAGTCGATTCGAGATATTTCTTATCATCTTCGTAAGCGATTGTTGCCTTCATTGTAAAAAAGGGTAAATTTCTTAACGGCTGAGCCTATAAATTGATGAATATCAGCTGGATCTATACCAAATTGAAACAATCGATCTGTATTGTAAGAGGAGAGAAGGTAGTTCAAAATATCGTGGTATGTTTTGAAATGGGGCATCTTAATGAGCCCACCAAACTCACATGCATCAATAAAATCCTTGTATTTAGGAAGCCATTTGTAAAAATTCTAAATGTGAGGGCACTGAAAAGGATTCTGTAGAGTATCTAGCCTATGGATAGGGCTTGTGGGTTGATTGTATTTTCCTCTTGATTTTTGTCTTGAGCTTGGAATGCACTTGTAGTCACCATTTTAGTTGTCCTTGAGCTTGATTGTACCTAACCTAGATAATGGATTCCTGTATACAAGAAAATTCAACAGCCGGAAAGTGTAAATGTGAAAATGACCGAGCGGGAGGGTATTTATAGGACAAAACTAGGGTCAACAAACCTCGTCGACGCGCGTCAACCTACCTTGTTGACGCATGTCAACAAGACTCATTGACACATGTCAATAAGGTAGGTTGGCGTGCACCAACAAGGGTCGTTGGCATGTGTCAACTAGGGTCGTTAACGCACGACAACCTATCTTGTTGATGCACATCAACAAATCTTGTTGACGCACGTCAGCGAGGCTTGTTGACACACATCAATGATACTTATTGATGTGTGTCAAAAAAGAGGCGTTACTTTTGTAAATCTGCGGTCTCTCTGGCTCAAAAAAATGGGCAAAAATTTAGTTCTTAAAAATTGGTAAATTTTCCTTTCACTGAAACTAGTTTTGGGGATATTTTCCAGGTATTTTCCACCTCCAATTTTCTAGAGGTGTCTTAAAATGAACCCTGAATTAATTGGAGTGCTTAGAATTAGTCCATGTCTATTTAGGTTAATTTAGGAGCCATCAACCTCTGTATTTTAGCTATTTTAAAGAACAAGTAGTTATCCTTATCTTTTTAACTTTCTCCAAAAGAGAGGGGTTTTATTTTGTGTGATAATGCTAATTTAGAAGTGTTATTCAACATAATAAGAAAAATATAATTTTCTATAGATAACTTGAGAGATAGGTCATTGGAAACCTTGACATTTAGATGTGGAGAGGATAACTTTCTTTTTATATAGATGAGTGAGAGATAGGTTCACTAGAAACCCTACACTTTGTGTCAATAACTATTATCTAATGAAAATATTAGTACAATAGATTATACTCTCCAATTCTATGGCCACCAAAGTGACGTATGCTTATTATTTAACGCATGACCTAAAAACAACCTAATAATATAGTTTCATAGGCATACTAAAAGTTAATATAGGGATGAATAACTAGACATTAATTGGAAGACCTACTAATTAAGGTCCCTATATTTGACTCAAAATTAGACCATCTCTATTTAAGTTATTCTAGAAAGAGGAGATGTTTTCATTTGTAAGTATTGATGGATACTAATTTTTAAGTTAAGGTGTAGATGATAATGTCCCCTACTCTCTATATAAATAACTATTAAATGTGTCTTTTCTCTTTATATAAGAATAACCTGAGAAATAGGTCATTGGAAACTATTTTCATCTCGTGAAAATAACAATAAAATATAAAACAATCTAAAAGTATTACTTCCAAATTTTAATAGAAGTCAAGATAATTATGTGAGTATTAACTAAAACTTATTAAAGGACCATCTTATAAATTAATCATAGTTCTTAACTCAAGAATGTGTGCTCTTGGTAGAGTGTCCCCTAAAGTGAAACTAGATGTTATTAATTAATGTAAGATATGACCTAAAACCAACCTAACCATATATTTCCTATTAGTAATAAAAGGTAAGATGATAATGTGATAATCAATTAAGAATTAATTGAAGGGCCAATTGATGAAGCCCACTTTTTGATTTAGAATTAGTTAGGGAATGCACAAATTAAAAACAATCTAATAATATAGTTCCCCAACAATTGTAAAAGGTAAGGTAGTGATAACTAGCTAGAAATTAATTGGAAGGCCTATTGATTAAGGTTCCCATATTTGACTTACTATTGGTTCCCACATTTGACTTACAATTAGTCCATTTCTATTCCCAACATTTGACGTATAATTAGACCATCTTTATTTAGGTTAGTCCTAACTAAAATTCAATTGGAGGGCCATATTATTAATTAATGGTGGTTCTTATCTTGAGAAAGTGTGCTCTCCTAGAGTGTCCTTGCAAAGTAAAGCCAAGTGTTATTAGTTAATGTAAGATATAAATATCATCCAACAATATATAACTAACTAGAAAGACTACTTAGTTAAGGTTCTTATATTTGACTTACAATTAGTTCAATTTTATTTAGGTTATTCAATAAAGAGGAGTTGTTTTATTTTGTGAGAGGTAAATATTAATTTTGAAGTGTCATTCAACATAACATACCAATTGAAGCTCGCATTATTTATTAATGCACTCATAAAAAATACTAAAACATAACTCTCCCGAGTTTAATAAAAGGTAAGATAATCATTTGAGTATTAACTATAAATTAATTGAACAACCATCTTATTAATTAATGGTTGTTCTTAAATTGATAAAATGTGCTCTTGTCGAGTGTCCCCCAAAGTTTTATCAATATGGTAGATTCCAAATTTTAACGCTTGTCTAGTTTAGTATGGAAGTTTTTTATGTTAGTTGATTTAGTATGTTTATCATATGTTGATCCCAGGGATGACATTTCATATACTTGATAGGGAATTGTTTTTGAAAAATGTTGAAAAACACAGTGTGTTTTTCAACAACAAAATTTTCAAGTATTTATTCTTTCTTATCATACACGATTGTGTCTCAATAAGATGAACTCATCTATGGAAGTAAATATTATTTAGTAGTAATGCCATATAGTTAAATTATTGATGTAATTTACAACACATACATTTGAAATGTTGTACACTTTAAGCTTCTTATATTTATAATATCTTCTTATATTAAACATGCTTATATTAGGTATGGGTATATGCGTAGGTTTGGTCAGTTTATTAATATTTAGTGATTAACATTTACTCCCGCATACCAAAATCCCAAATTCACATGAAGAATTTTTTCTACAAACTAGAGAATGACACAAATATATTATTATTGACCGGTTTGGATTCTCATGAAACTATTAAACTATTTGTAAACACTTATTTTATATGATTTTATTATTAGTATAGAAGTTGCAGAATTGATTTATACTTCTATTTTTTTTATACAAATCAATAAAAAATATTGAATATAAGTATTTATGTTTTATGATACTATTACCTATTTCGTTAGTTAATTTTGAATATAAATCTCACCTCATATGTTATGGATGATTGAGTTGTTTTATAGCTGAACATATTCCTAATTTTTAAATAATTTTTTTGTAAGTTGTTTCATTATTATTTGTATTATGGCATAATAAATGGACTTTGAAATGTAAATATTCATTTTTGATGTTATCTAAATGCATTGGTATTTATTCTTTAAAAATTACATATGAGAGTAAATGCATTGCTATTTATTTTTTTATGTTATCTATTTATTGTGATTATTCCAATTTTATTATTCATGTACTATTTTGGTTTGATTTAGTAATTTATCTTTGAATAGACATAGTTGTGACTAGTTTTAATTTTTCGTAATATAATTAATTTTAAACGTTTGGTAATTTCTTAATATGATTGAGAGATCTTAGTTGTGTTAAATGGAATAACATTAGAGTAAGTTTGATTTTTGTACTCATTATATTTGTAGATAATGGTAATGTGCATATACCATTTGTATATAGAAAATTGTTTATTAGTTATATTTTTATGATGAAAGTTGAAGCTATAAAAATTATGTGATATCATACTCTCACTCTGAATTGGAATATGGGGGAAAGTGCCTCTAAAAAGACAAGAATCGGTGCGTGTTGAAGGGGCTTTCCCCTTAGGATGCCACATCGATACGCCCAACTATCATTGTGTGTTGAAGGGGATTTCCCCTTAGGATTCTACATCGATAGTTGGGTGGTATACTTGTGTTGTGTAAAGTTTTTAAAGCTGCCCACGAAGGTGAAGGCTACCCTTCACTCAAAATGTACCCTCCCATAATATCACAACCATCCCTTTTCAATGGATGGTTGTGATATTATGGGAGGGTGCATTTTGAGTGAAGGATAGCCATTGGCATTTATTGATACTTGAATTTGTCATGGATATTAGCTTTCTAATATTGTGATTATTTTATCATATTGGATGATGTATATTAGATTTTTCATGTATCATACTAACATTAATTGTATATTTTTATTTGCATGTGTGTTGTTGTATTTAGTTTCTCTTTTGTGTGGTGAAAATGAATACACAAATCTCTATTCCTTAATCCCATGGGATAACGTTGACAACTCCCAAATTCCAAAGGGAGGAATCCTTCAAGAGGTCCACATTTGTGGTCTACATAGACCATCATCAACAGAATAAGCACCCAAAACTAAAATTGCAGCCATGGTTAAGGCCCGACTCAATTTTTTAGAAACTTTGTTATTTATTTGTCTAAGTTCCGCACTATAGGGCCGCATTCATGAGGATATGGTCTAGCTTATGACATGATGGAGGATGCCCAAAAGTATGAGCCTCCACATAAGCTGAGGAATATGGGAGTTCGATCATAAAACTAGCAATAGATCCAAAAATTGTGCAAAAAAGATTGCACATGGAAGTAGCTCCAAGTTTGCTGCTAAAAACAAAAAAATAGTTATTGCTTTTATATGTTTTGTACTAAAAAACTTATGACATGTTTGAAAAAAACCTATATAAATATTTAATTTTTGATGAATGTTGATTCACACGAGCTTAAATATATTTCATTTTTTGTTTCAAATATATTCTTGATTCACACGAGCTTAAATATTAAATATGTTTTGCAATGGATTAAATATGTTTTCCATAGTATTAAAATGTGTTTCTATGGATTATATTTTTAAAATTACTAATGTTTATATATTTTATAGCAAGTTTAGATTATTAAAATTCATTTATGTTAAAATTATATTTAGGTACCAAATGCGTAATGGTAACAATTTTCTAAAATCTTCACAACCCCTCAAATGAAATGTCTTCAAGGTTATTTGAATCCAATCAGTGAAGTCTAGTTAAAAAGGAAAAATTAACAAGGTCTTAAAATATTTAAATATTCATGTCAAATTCACTAAGTATGGGTTATGATCATTTGTCCAATTTAGGATTGTATTGGTGTAATTATCATTTCCAATCATTTATGGTATTCATAAGGCCCCCTTTGATTATTTATTTATTTATTTTTTAAATTATCTTGTGTTGTTCTAAGACTTTTGCTAGGTTAGTGCACTTGACAAGGAACGTAAGTCCAAAAGGTTTTGGTAAACTACATGGTTATGAGAAAAGAGTCCCCATTCTCTTCCAAATTTATCCATGTGACCCTTGGTCTACCTTATTCACATTTTTTATAGTTATATATTAGTTTGTTTATTTGTGTGTCAATAGTGTTCTAATATGAGTTCAACTCATCTATAGATGCACATGTACCCTACTTAATCTACATAATATAGAAATTCATTATTGTTTGAAAAGGAGTTAATTCTAGAGAATTCAAGTATTCATTGAAGCATGTAATTTTCATACTACATATACATTACAATGGTTTTTAGTGAATAAACTATAACAATTATTGGAATTTCATTCACAATACTATATGTCTATTGATGGACTTGTTAAATATCAAGAAAGATTAGTCTATCTGATAAAATGAAAATCCCAAAACATTTTATTATTTCCTTATGGTTTAAACTTCAGCATCCCATTTAGGGAAAGCTAAAGAAGTACATTTTCCCATTGATTGTAATGAAGTTTTAGAAACTTGAGAGAGTTTTGGACCCTCGTGTTGACAAATCTACTCGTAATAACATATTTTAAATTAAAGTGAATAATCTTACTTGGAATGTCAAGTGTATGGTTTAGGTATGCTTGAAATGTCAAGTGTACATTATACACTTTTTGGTTCTCATAAATGTAAGTTTTCTAGTTTTCTTGTGTCTCATAAAAATCAATTTTACTTTAAGATTTGGATGATCATATTCTTGACACTTCCCAAGAACATGATAAATCTAAACTCTATCTTGGATGATCATCTTCTTGTCACTCCTACGAACATGATAAATATAAACCGTATGTACTAGATATTTCTTTATTGATTTGGTTTTGAAAACTAATCAAATGTTATTTATTGTTCTACATCCATTTTATCCCTAATCAAATGTTTATAGATATTTATATTGCAATTAGATTGAAATATATCTATTCATAATACACTAATCAATTTATTAAATGATTTATTCAAATATAATATTTACCCATAAATAAACTCATAATTATACGAAAACATATTTTTTAAAATATTAGAAAATGTGCTTATATTAATTATATGTTAGAAATATAATGTTATCTATACAGAAACCGAATGGAATGGAATCAAACCCATGAATGTGATTCCAATATATTCCAAAATATATTCCCCCTTTAGTCTAACATATGGAATACGAAGTTTTAGTATTGTAAGGAATATAATGTTGTAATACAATGTTTCCCAAAAAGAAAGTCACTCACAAACACATGACGTTAACTCATTTAGTGTGTATGTCCCTAGACAAAGTACTAACTCCACTGAATCTCCAATATGAAATCATTAGTAATGAATGAACTCAGTAGAAAATGTTTTAGTGCCTTGTCATATGTTAAATTATAGATGGTTGTATCAAATTTGAAGTGTTCATTATGATTTTATTTTTTTTTCCTTACGATATATGTTTCTCCATTGTGAAGTAAACATGGTTGCCATTTGGATATTGAAAATTCATGGAGTTGAATAATTCATTACATGTTCATCATTCATATTATATGAACCTGATGGAAGCAAGATAGTAGAGAGAGGTACACGTGTGGGAAATGCCATTATGACCTTCCACCAGGCTGAGCATAGGGCCTTGATATTGGGTCATGAGGAAGCGATACACCTTGATGTTTGGACTATTTTTGTGTTTTCTCATGATATGCTTGTTGTGAAATAAATGACTGGTGAATACAAATGTAACAATGTAAATCTTTCAATTCTTTGAGTTCAAGTGCTAGAGAGTGTATCTCGCTTTGTGAAATGTTCATATGTGCATGTAAAAGTTAATAGAGGTAGGTTAGATGTATGTCAAGTGTCTAGGGACACTATAAACCAAGAAGTGACAGCTTTGCTAGCACTTGCCATGGATGACATTTCAATATGATATATGTACACATTGTATTTCCTTTTTGCAATGGTAGACATACTTTTTTATTAGATTATGAATAACTAATATTATGTGAATTGTCTCCAGTGCATATATTATATATATTGTGGATAATATAATGATACATCATATAGTGTAGATTGATAAACCGAGCATTGTGGATAAAGGGGGAGGATTGTAGAGATATGGGAAGGATGTGGAAGCTAGGAAATATTAATAATAGTACACTTCGAACCTATGAACATGTCTTGGGAATGAAGAAAGGATTTAGACAATGAAATAATTCATACATATTCAATGGCTTCTCATATTACTATGTCGATCCATTTCATTTCTCCTCATAATACCATGTCCATATGTGTCATTGATCTTCATAATACCATGTTTCATTTTTTTCCTCATAATAATATGGATATTTTGATACATATTATGTAGATGGATGATTGGAAAAGCTGAGTATGGAAACTCTTAAGTAGAATCCCAATGATGGAAGATAATAAGGATCATAATACATATGTAACATTGTTAAATTATGTAATGTGTCCACCCCTTTTGATATTGGACCAAATAGGGCTAAATGGTTGAATTTTCATATTCTAAACAAAAAATGGTCCCGAGAAAAATATGGAGCTGGTAGACATGGTTATCATGTCAGGGATGGTCATTCATTTTTTTTGTTCAACCTTGGCTCACAAGGATAGACACAGTCACTAGAAGATGGATCGATGAAAAACTCCTTGCATTAGATTGGTGGCAATACCTTGGGTGGTACCACGACATCACATTAATCATACATCCACCTCTAGATGGAAACTGGCCGACTTATCAAAAATGTTCTTGATTGGTGGGATGTTGTTGATCGTCAACTAGAAGAGCTTAATGAGTGGAGGTTTGAAAAATGGAGAGCAACACATTGCCACTCGGATGAGTGTGACAATGATTGCAGTGGGGATGCTTGTACTAGCCTTTGTCACGTGTGTTGAGTGATTATGTATTTTGTAAAAGTGTAATGCACTTATTTTGAAAATGTTACTTCTTCCATTGTTTGGGTTGACGTTTCACTTTGTATTACAAATACAACTTATGAATAACCAAACACATAATATAATTGCATGGGATGATACTTGGATGTTCAAATTTATTTTCAAAATGTAATGTTATTATTTTGATGCTTTAATCCAATATTGTCTTATAACACACTTGCAATTCACATTTCATGTTTACTTTGGAAACATCTAGAGTCAAGTATCCAGTTTTGAAAAATAATGTGTGCAGCTAACTTTGTCACAAATGGTTTATTGTGCACAATTTTCTCAATATGAATGCAAAATACAAATAAATAAGTTCGTGCACTATTTTTTTCAATTTAACTTGTTTTACAATGCATTGCTTCAATGATGGTTATGACAATGCACATGAACGAAACATGTGGAAGTTCAACGACATGGGCCCATCCATGTTCACAATCCATTCTTATGTTTTCGGGGAAGACATAAATAATGAGACAGTAATATATAACTTTGTGAACATTAATTTTTTTCATAGAAATTGTACCTAATGTCATTTATTAGATAATAAATATAAAAATTTCATCTTTTCACACAAGTTTCTTCACATTCCATTATGGTAATATTCAAATATGTGAACATTATTCTTTTCATAATACCTAATATTTTATGTTGGGCTAATATTTATGTATTTAACTTTACCTGATATACATGCACCTTCACATCACATGGCACATACACATTACACAAGCGTCAAAGAGGATACATAGGGATATTTTCCTCCAATAGTTGATGGTGCTAACTCAGATGGTCCTTCCGAGCCTATTCGCTGGATATTCGTGATCCACCCATAGAGTAAAAAACTGAACATGTTAATGGTTGTATTCATTATTTCTACCAGCATGGATCATGTGTTGTTAGTGGGGATGTTAAGATTTGGGAGTTCCATAGACTTAATCAACATCGCCAGGTAGCACATTATTTTATCTTTATGAAACTACGTAAGAATTTTAAGTAAGCATATGGGAAAACGGTCACCTATCCCTCAAGATAGGAGCAAGGCACACGTAAAAGAGAGAGGGGGATGTGAATTATGTCTTAAGGCAACGATTCTACCTGTAGCATAGGAGAGGTTATCGATCAAGTTTGCAAAAAATAATACAAAACTCGATTTGAGGAGTTAAGCTAGGAAGGAAAGAGGGAGGTAGACGTTGAAATGTGCACCTACGATTCAAATAAGATGTGTCAGTTGAGAGAGGAGAAGTGGTTGAGAGAAAGAGAAAAAAATCAACTCAAATATCAGAACAAAGGTAAATTTAAGATTAATATAATATATTATATATTATGTTTGGTTGGAAATCAAAAACTTAATATTATGTCATGAACAGAAGGTAGAGAAGAGGGTGGAACAACTAGTGGTAATGTTGACCTCTCTACGAATGATAACGTAAGTAATTATTGGTCTTTTTTGCTATATAGAATATAGTTTTTGTTTATTTTTGTATATACTAACTGTAGGTGTGCATAGGATTATGAAATTCCCTTGTATCAGCTCCTACGCCGATAGAGAGACTCGATTCATAGTGTAAAATGAAGAAAGGTAAAAACCACTTAACACACACTTGAAAATTGAATGTTGTCTTATGTTGTTGATATTTAAATTGTCTTGATGACTCGATTGTTGTAGGTGGACGTTTGTGATAAGACGTCCCCTTCATAATCATCCTGTGGTCTCGATCTTATTAGGGAGATAGATTCATGAGAGGTCAGAGAGGTTGAGATGAATATATCCAAAGTTGTAGCTTCTTTTCTAGTCAAGGAGAGAGAGAGGGTGACGAGGAGAGGTAGTATGAGAGAGGGTGGAGCTAGACTGAAAAAGTTGTTGAATGTTCTCATTTGATTTTATGTATTCTTTTTTGGTGAAATTAAGATAAATTTTATTAATGCAATTGAGATTTTTGTTATTCGAGGATTTTCTTGATGGGGTCGAAGTTAGGTTAATGTCAAATGATATAGTTGTTGCGAGATGAGAGGTTTGTGATAGTATCCTACGCGGGAAGTGTCATGGCATCACACTCCCCTAATTTACTGTGAAAGTCATTATTTCTAAGGCCATTGTTCTCACTGCTCCATTTCCTACCTAATTCATTTCCAAGTACTTTGGCAGAGTGTTTCAAAGGATTTGCTAGATGGGATCTCAGAGATATCATAATGGACACTCCTTGTGAAGATACAAGTAGATGTAATGGGTGATTTAATTTAATTATGTGTTTAACTAAGAGATTCATCTACATTGACTTATTTACTATATGGTTAGCTTTTAGGAGGATGAGGTGCGAAGTTAACACATACAGTGCCATACTCGAGATAAAGACATCGATGCCCCACTTATTCTTATCATTACACCTAATTCTATTCATAGAGTTGCGAAGAAATGTATTAGATATTATGATGGAATATTGTTTTTCGATAACAATAGCAGTGAAGGAGATGAAAATATTTATTGTATAACATTTCTTATGAGGATTCAAATTAATATATATGTGTATATGATGATGATGTTACTTTAATGTGTTTGAGGTTTATGATTTAGTATTGCATTATTGATATATTGAATATGGTTTGTCGTTATGGGTTAAATAGAGTTATCCATTTACGTTTTGTTTATAGTGCAATAGATGGTTTTTATTCTTGTTATGTGACATTCCATTTATTGTATGAATGATGATGTTATCACTATGTATCTGGTTAATGTATTAATGTGACTATGGATTATGGATTACGATATATGATATATGGTTACATATTTGCATTCTTCTTCCATGTATGCCTACTTGGGTTTGACGTGTTCAGTAATTTACTATAGATAATTCACAATTTTCTTTCAAATCTTATGTATTATAGATTACGGATTTTGGGTTATGGTTACATAATTGTGTTTGTCTTCCATATATGTCTACTTGGGTTTGATGTTCTTACTAAAATTTCATTTATATTTTATCCATGATAATATTTTGTTGAGTATAATTTAAGTACATTATTTTCTTTGTAATTATGTTTGAATGGTAACATATAGTAATCAGTTGTTTAAATACAAATTTAATTAGATGGCTAGACAAAAGAAGGTTGGAAAGCGTAAGGCTTCACCAGTGTAGGAACTAAAATATTATGAAACATTTGATAGTGCCACTTATTCGTTCGGAAAAAATGCAAAGTGCCCACAAAAAATATGTTGGTGTTAAACAAGAAGATGAGTCTTCCCCATCATTTTGTATGGAATTATAAATGAAACTTGTAACAAAGAAGGAAAATATGTATAAAAATTAGTGTGAAAGCCTTGCATTGGAAAATTTATATTTTTAAGAAAAAATAAGGAATTATTGGATGAAATAGGATAAATTCCTCGAGGCAAGATGGATTTAGAGCTTGAGGTTCAGGATTTAGAACTAGAAATTAAGAATTGGGAGACAATACGTGAAGTGGACAAAAAAGTGTTCAAAAATCAAGTAGCAAGCTTTAATACCATTCTTAAAATACACATAGATCAAAAGCAGCAATTGAGGAAAAAAATGTCAAGCATTCCCAGCGAAGATAAAACTAACAAATGAATATACCAGTCATGCGACCTTTGAGATGAAAATACACTTGTTAAACACATATTAAAATTACTTATATAGTTGAAATTAGTGTGTTATTGTACTTATATATTAAACTTACATATTTTACATATTTGGCATATATGTAAAGATATTAATTGTTTGGTATGCGAAAAAATCTATTATTTAATGTTTATAGCCTTTGTAGCGTAATAGATGAGATGGATAGATGTATGTGATTTTACTCTAATATGGTTTTTTTTTTGATGATGTTAGGATGTGCACGTTAATTAGTATTTAGATCATGTATATGGATTGCTACATCGGTATGTATGTGATGAATAAGTAAGAGTAATACAAGTGTGAATAAAAGACAAGTGTATATACGTGTGATGATTTTGTTACTTTAATGTGTTTAATGTTTATGATTTAGTATTGCATTCTTGATAAATTGAATATGGTTTGTGGTTCTGTTTATAGTGCATTAGATGGTTTTTATTCTTGTTATGTGACATTCCATTTATTGTATAAATGATGATTTTATCACTGTGTATTTGGTTAATGTATTAATGTGACTATGGATTGTGGATTACGGTATATGGTATATGGTTACATAGTTGCGTTCTTCTTCCGTGTATGCCTACTTGGGTTTGACATGTTTAGTAATTTATTGTAGATAATTCACAATTTTTCTTTCAAATCTTATGTCTTATGGATTACGGTTTTGGTTAATGGTAACATAGTTGTGTTCTTCTTCCATGTATGCCTACTTTGGTTTGATGTGCTTACTAAACTTTCATATATACTTTATAATTACGTTTGAATGGTGAGATATTAATAAATAGACTTCAATGTTAACAGACATCAATCGGTTGTGTAAATATATGTTTAATTAGATGGTAAGACAAAAGAAGGTTGGAAAGTGCAAGGCTTCACCAGTGCAAGAACCGAAAGATTATGAAACATTGATAGTGTCACTTATGTGTTCGGAAAGAATGTAGACAGCCCTGCAAACAAAAATTTTGGTGTTGGGCAAGAAGATGAGTCTTCCCTATCATTCCGTATGGAATTAGAAATGAAACGTGTAATGAATAAGGCAAATTTTTATACAACCGAGCATGAAATACTTACATTGCAATATTTAAACTTGTCAAAAAAAGTAAGTAATTATTTGACCAATTAGGAGATGCTTCCTCGAGGAAGATGGAGTTGGAGCTTGAGGTTCAAGAGTTGGAATTAGAAATTAAGAATTAGGAGACAACTGGTGAATCGAACAAAAAATTGTTTGAAAATCACATAACAAGATTTAATTCTATTGTTAAATTACACAAAGGTCACAAAAATTATGGATGAAGATGTACATCGTGAGACAAGCGTCAACGGAAAAAAAAAAGTACTAGTTACTCCCATGAAGACACATGTAGTAAATGAACACATGACTTTGTAATAAAATGACATTTTCCATGTGACCTTTGACATCAAAAGATGTTGGTTAAAGGTATATTTTAGTTTTTATATGAGTAAATAATAATTTAAAAATAAAAACATAATAAAATATTAGAAGGTGTGAAAATAAGATAGCAAGATTTAAATTAAGCGTGTACCCTAATTAATCTACATATTATAGAAATTCATTATTGTTTGAAAAGGATCCAATTCTAGAGAATTCAAGTACTCATTCAAGCATGTAATTTTCATACTACATATACATTACGGTGGTTTTTAGCGAATAAACTATAAAAATTATTCAAATGTCATTCACAATACTATATTATTGATGGACTTGTTAAATTTCTACAGCTTGACATTGTCGTGTAATTTTCTTTCAACTTGTGCATATAGTGATGAATGGTTTGATCTTAGTTTAAATGTGTGTTTCCATTCATTAAGACTACACATTTTTTTGCATTTATACAAGTCTAACTTCTCATTTCCTCATATTTTATTTGCAATGTTATACAAATTTGATGTGAAGCATTTTCGATTTCAAAAAAAAAAATGGTTTTCAAGAAGAAGTTCGCAAGAATAATATTGGTTATTTAGATGTAATTCATTATTATCATCCAGTATTATAAGAGATTTTATGCATATCCGTAGTTCCAATATTAAAAAAATGTTCATCATTTAGGTATTATTCGCGTTCACATGTGCGGTATGGGAAATAATATTATTCATCTCTTACTCGAGAATGATTTGTAAGAAAGTAAAATTGAAGAAAACCCCGGTATTTGCTTATACGGTTACTATAAATTTGGTGTAAATTTATAAATGGTTTCTCTAATATTATGATTTTTCACATTGTATCCAGTGTAATATGGGCTCCACACATGGGTTTAAATAAAAAGGAGTGGAACTTTTATTATTTTGGAAGAGTTAACATTCATATAAAAACTATTGATTATAATTTAATGATGTTTGTTATATCTACAAACGATGATCTCTCTTATGAGGGTAGATGCCTCATAGAATTTAACTTCACAGTTATTTCCCTTAAAAAAATAGGATTTCATCTTTTCATTTTTGTTATGTTTTTCATAATATTTGAATATTATTATTCTAATTCATTAGCTATAGTTATTTTTTTTCCTTTTTATTAATTATGATTCTTGAGTGTTTATTTAAGAAGTATATAATAACATAATGTTAATTTAGTTTGACTTCTATAAAATTTAGAATGTAAATATGTTTTTAAGATTTGTTTTTATTTAATGGATATGTAATTTAGATGTGGTTAATTAATTTTTAAGAAATTTAATAATATTATTATAATAAATGTAGTGTTCTCTAACATGAAGAGGTATTTATTTTTATTAATTTTATGTACTTAAAAAAATTATTTAATTTGTGTTTGAAATGTAGATAACCCACGTATATAATTTATGTGAAAAATAGTAACAATTTTACAATCTTTTTTAAAAATTCTACAAATGATTATTGTGGCAATCAAATTGTAGCTTCCACCTACAATTTTTATGTGGCAATAATTCTTGTAGATAAAAATGTAGATATTTACACATATATTATATTGATGCAAAAAAAGAGCTTAAAATATAGAAAATACATAATTTCAAATTAAATAGAAAAACTACAATGTTAACAAAGAGTGGAATATTTACAATTACAAAAATTGTGGACAATTTACAATACCAAAAATTGTAGGTTCACTACAAATTTTATAAATTGTAGATTATTAACAATATAATAAATTGTGGACAAGAAATAATAAGATATGAAATTATGGATGAACTACTGACTTAAAAGCCACATTTGTAAAACTTAGAATTTCTTATAACCACAAAGACATTATAGAAAAATTTTGGAAAAGGGGCTCTTCTCCTCATGGTAGTTATTTGATATGCATTACATCATCACAACAAGGAGGAAAAGCATCGTGGTTTGCACCTCGTGGAAAACGGCATTGAGTTTCTCGATGTGTTAAAAAACACACTATACTTTTAAGAACTTTGAAAAAATAAACCTTTCTCCTCATGTTAGTTACTTGATATGTATTGCATCATCACAATAAGGAGGAAAAGCATCATGCTTTGCACCTCGTGGGAAACAATGTTGAGTTTTTCGATGTCCCTGAAAACACACCTTGTATTTTTAAGGACTTTGAAAACATGAACCCTTCTCCTCTTGGTTGTTATTTGATATTCATTGCATCATCACAACAAGGAGTAAAAACTACGTGGTTTGCACCTTGTGGAAAATAGCGTTGAGATTTTCAACGTGTTGAAAAACACACTATATTTTTAAGCACTTTGAAAAAAACAACCCTTCTCCACCTAGTAATTACTTGATTTGAATTATATCATTACAACAAGGAGGAAAAGAAACATGGTTTGTACCTCGTGGAAAATGGTGTTGATTTTTTCGATGTGTTGAAAAACACAGTGTGATTTTCAACTTGTTTAAAAACACACTGTATTTTTAAGAAATTTGAAATAATCGAGCTTTATCCTTGTGGTAGTTACTTGATATGTATTGCATCATCACAACAAGGAGGAAAAATATTGTCGTTTGCACCTTGTGGAAAACAATTTTGCATTTTTCATATTACTTGAAAAACACATTGTGTTTTTCAAATGTGTCTTAAAACACACTTTATTTTTCATCACTTTGAAAAAAAAAATCTTTTCCACCTGATAATTACTTGATGTGGCTTCAATCATTACAAAAAGGAGAAAAATAATCATAGTTTGCACCTTGTTATAATCTGAATTACATTTTTCAAAGTGCTTAAAAACACAGTGTGTTTTTCAACGTGTCAAAAAACACACTTTATTTCTCGTCACTTTCAAAACACCTATTGTCAATTTTTTCCGTCTTGGAAAAAAATGGACAATGGGAGCCTATTATATCCGAAGACTAAACTAAATGCTTCATGTGGTATTCCTAAACATTTCGGTAAAAATTTTGTGTTTAGAAAACATTTATGCTATTCCAGGTGGTTTCAAAGTCATCTTGAGCTATCCTTCTTCATTTCGGGTCTCAAAGGTTTCAAGTTTTCTCAGAGTAAAAAATTAGCCCTCGGCGGGCCTGCATTCATTCAACACAAACAAGTAATCATCAAGTTGATAATTTATGTTTAAAAGGTTTTTTTATGTTTCCATAACTCTCTGATTTTGAGAAAGAGACCCAGATTATCAAAAATTAGGATAGGGTCAAATTTAAGAAGTAACATGGCATTGAGCTAGAAATAGCTCACCGAACATCTCTAACTTGGAAGCTTACGTTAAGATGCAAATAGTGAATGGCCGAATTGGAGAGATGTTAGCTTAGCAGTGATAATGGAGCTTGGGAAATGGTTTGGGGTTATGGTAACATGACACAGGTGCTCGAGCTTGGAACTCAATGTATGTCTCGACATCATCATTGACATATTGACTGAGGTATGCATTACAGGAAATGAAGATTGGGTTACGTTGAGCTAATGACTTGAAAATGTTTATAAGGTGAAAATCGAATCGTGAAGGGCTTCAAATGGAGTCACGCAAATAATGGGTTTGACATCGGTTGAAGCAGAAAGGAATTACTGAGGGAGCTCATCTGATTAGTTGAGTGATAGTAGAATTTCAATGGTTGATCTCGAATAACTGAGCATAGGCGGAGCTGAGCCATTTGAATGACGATGGAACTTGGTGACAGGAGAAAAATGAGAGCTCATGTCAAGCTCACAAAGGGTATATGAAACAACTCAGATTCATTAATAAGGAGCCTAATTCATTTGGTCAATGATTCAAGAAATATCCACTACACAAGTAAAAGAATAACTTGTCATTGAGCTAGAGCTTGAGCTCAAGCAATATATGGAGAGCTATTGAGTGAGAGCCTCAAGCAATATGTGGAATCGGGATTGGTTTGATTTGTGAGCACGACATGAACAAATGGAAGAGAATGGTGCATGGTAAAAGAATCCACGAAGAAATTTGGGGCTTGATGCTTGAAGGGGTGGTTTTTGCATTGTTTTGGTGAACGAGTCAAGCCATAATGTAGGGAAGAGTTGAGATCGAGCCCGTGGGATTGGATTCCTGAGTCGGGAACTTGCAACATGGCATAGGCAGCAGATAGGAGGTCAGAATGTTGAGGGAGCTTAGTCGAGCTCAGAATTTGTGATACAAACACTCATTGAATCCAAATCCAAAGAGGTGAAGGAAACTCGAACACAGAGCTCATGTTTATAGAAAGGATCAAAGTAAAATGGTCGATTCGGTCAAAGCTAGCTGAGCCATAATGAAAAATAACTCAAGTGATGTGCAAAGCCATGACATGGATGTTAGAATGGCATAGGTTAAGTCAGACAAAGGTGAGCTCAGGGGAATAACGAATCGATTGGCGTCATAGGAAGCCATGGAAATGAGTCTAAAGGTGAGGAGTTGGCACAGAACTAAAATCTGACTCATTCAATAGGTCAAAGTGCTTAAAGAGGCACACTGTGAAATGGGCATGAATAGTGTCAGCAACTCAATGGCTAGGTGTATGGAAAGTCTTGGATATTCAAAGATCCCAGATCAAGTTGTGTGTGGAGTCAGAATCAAGTGATGAAGGATGGAGAACATTACAGGTAGCTCAGTATAGAATGAAAAGTTGAGGTAGAAGCGATCGGTACCACATATGACTCAGTGAGACATTTTATAGAAATGAAGTGGAAGCATTCAAGGATGACTGAGATATAATGGCGAGGTGTTTGCCAACATGGAGCCAAATCAAGGAAACCATGCAGGAGCTATATAAGATTTTATTTTAGAAAGCCTTTCGTGCTTTCAGAAATTTGTAATTCGTAACTCATCCTAATGATTTAAAAAAAAATGTGAAGAAGAACAAGAAGCCTGAAAACCTGAAACTCTGAAATTTGGAGTTTCAGATTTTCAGGTTTTGGAGGTGTTTTGATTTCAAGTTTCACATGAGGAGTTTTTCAGAGTTGTGTCGAGTCAATGTTAACATGGCGAGTCATTTGGGATTCAGTTTACAAAACACACGTGCCAGTGTGAGGTCATGTCTCAGTGATTTCCAAGATAGTTGGTGGAGTGCAAGTCCGTATTCAATGAAAACATGGAACTTCTCGAATATTTGTAGTGGTGTGTCGATTTAAGTACTGAGCGGATGGGCAAGTCAACCTAATTCCGAACTGGAAAACAATGCAAGGATCAAGCATGGGGTCCGGCAGGAATAATGATGAAGTTGTGAGGTGTCAAAAAATGTCAGTCAATGTAAAAGATTACAAAGTCCGATGGGAATAATGCGATAGGCTCGGTCAAAGATTACAAAGTGGGGAATGTTTAATGAAATTAGATAGATGGAGGTGAAATAATTTTTGAACTCGGTAGTGCAATAACTAAATTCCCACCAAACAATGTAAAAGGCAAGCTCACTAGCTAGCTCGGTGAGCTAGCTAGCGAGCCATTTTCTAAAACCATCACATTGAGACCCTAAATACAATTTTCAAGAGGTTCCCACTAAAGACACAAGGTGCTTTCAGAAAATTTGTTTAAAATGTTAATTTTAATCATTTTATGAAGGAATTTGAATTTTTCATGAGACCTTATCAGAGAGTTGGTTAAGCAATTCCTAGGATACTCAAAAAGTGACTTTTGCTCAACAAGCCATAACTTCCTCCCGATTGCCCGTTTTTCACAAAATTATAGTTGATGCAATTGGGAAAACAAGAGCTATGCATTGGAATCATTAGAAAATGGATTTTAATATTTTTGGTTTTTTGAAATGGAAATATTTCTTCATTCCAATAATAGTGCCTCAAAAGGTGGAATTGCAATGAATAAGGAAAACATGGTTGACCTATTTTTCTCTGTCTATTTTTTTAAACCCATTTCCATCCATTTTCTTCGAGATATTTCCATTTTTCTTCCATTCATGAATCTATGATTAAGCATGGTTTCATTTCCATAGTTGATTTACCACTTGCACCAATAGTAGTACTCCATTTCCATCTTCAGGCTATTTTAATCCACATCCAACTCAATTTTATGACAAAACTTAGCAGCATGCATATCTCTAAGAGAAGATCCATGGTCAGTTTGATTGTTCACTTAACTATGTAGGCTTTCAAGAACAGGCACATGGAGATGATGGAGGCTATCCTACTAGAAGAAGATGTAAATTTGAAACTTAAGATGCATAAACTGGAAGCAGGCATTGTACAACCTATATCCACAACTCAAATGAATGTATTCAAGATTGGCTTCAATATAGCTTGTCCATGGGTTGGCCATATGCCAAGTTTTTACATCTTGTAGGAAAAGATTACTTTTATGACTGAAATGTTGCCTTATCTTGAAGGTTGGATCGAAGAAATAGAGGCCTATGAGTTTTATGTAATGTAATCTTGTTGATGGGTTGATTCTGCACCACCACCTCAGAGTCCTCTTCATATTTCTCAACCAATATCATTTTAGTATAGAACCCAAATCCCACACTTTTCACCAATCTCATACTTTTCACCTTCTTTCCATGTTGAGAATCCCATTTTTGCATCCCATATCTTACCATTCCACCATGAATATTATGTTCCTCGTTCTTCTAGGATTCCTTCATTTCTACAAAGGCCATCAAGACAAGAGGTTGTACCTCTTTCACCACCTCAAACATTGAGGGTAACCATTCAACCCCAACCCACCTCTCCTCTTATAGTCTTGAATTCATTTTGGGAAGACCAAGAGTATGATTATAGCAAATAAAATTAGGAGAAGGAACCTAGTAAAGATGAGCTTTCAAAGAATCTAAAGGAGTGGACTGAAAGATTGAATGTGAAGCAAGTTTCCCTCCTAACTCGTCCTCTATCCAAGGTTAAAATTCAAGATCATACGGTGGAGACTGAATTTACACAAGAAAAATTACAAGAGGATGATGAGCATCAATCTATGTGTTCAAAGTGTAGCATACATGTTGGCACTATGTTTGTGAAGACTGTCGATTCCCCACAAGTTGTAAAGTCAGTTAAAGAAGAGCACGTGCAAAATGAAGAAGTAAAAGTCTCAATTGTACAAGGTGACTCTTATGAGTATAATGATCCTAATTGTTAGGCATGTCAAGAACTTTCTACATTTATGAAACATTACAAAAACTTTCCAATATCCTCATTGAATGCCACAACTGACCATAGTGGGATTCTTTCCATGGTGGAATCAGAAGTTTCAAGTGTAGATTATACCATGCAGGAAGTTTCAAATTCTTCCCCTTCTTCCTTCTATTAAAAATATGATTTCTTAGATGTATTTGATCTTGTAAATTTTATTTTTAAGGGTGGAGAGGGCTATGGTGAACAAATTATTGTTTCAAAGGAAGACATGGGAGAAGTTAGGATAGATTCAGAAGAATTTAATAGAAATTATATCATGGAGACTTTCTTGCTCTCAATTGTGCAACATGTTTTGGCTAATGAAGCAATTTTGGAGGAGAATGTTTTTGAAGATCATGCTACTCCTAATGGTCCTTGAAAGCAACAGGTGGATGAATCTAACTTTTCAAGTTTCGTGTGGGATGAGGAGGTTAGAAATGTAGAGCAAATTTGCTTTCAGATGAAAGTGGGACTCCTATATGAGCAATACTCTTCAAACACTTGCAGATATTTTCAAGTGATTCCATTAGAGGCTACAAGTGGTCCAAAGTAGCTGCATGTTGGGGATGAATTCTTATTTTTAAGGAAGGAAAGGGAATTGAAGGAAATATCACTTTGGTGCCAATAATCCATGTGCAAGATCATTTTATTGTGAATGGGAAACAAGAGGAAAAAATGGCAATGAAACACCTTTCATACGGGGAAGTCTTCAGGAAGACTTTCTTGTCAAATTTAAAGGTCTAAGTAACATGGATATTCAAAAGGTCAGACCATGTCCCACGAGGTATTTGGCTTCTTTGGAGCCAAACAAAAATTCACAACGAATCACATTCACTTTAGAATGTGAGGATGAGTTTCTCAGTCCCAAGGATCAGTTGTTATGCCTCTACAAGATAAATGTAGAAGAGGGATTCTTTCTCTTTCCAGTTGATGCCTTGGTGAACCAAGTGAAAAATTGGGCTTGTTTTAATTTTTCACTCTCAGTATTAGTCATTCATGGTTTGTTTAGCTCACCTATGCCTCGATTAGCATAGAATAGGAATAGGTTTTCTTTCGGAAAAATAAGTATTTAGAGCACTTTGCATGTTTCATTTGAAGCATGTATGATTTTAGTTTTAGCATGTGTTGTGTTTCATCATTTTCATTTCACCGAGATATGTCAAAACATGGAATTTTCAAAACAAGAAGAAGAAAAATTAAATTTTAATAGATTTCCATGATGTAAAAAATAGGAGATGTTTTACTCAAATCTCTGCGATATGTTGTCCATTCAGACGATTATGGGTTTTGATGTGCTTCATGTTTAACATGTTAGATTTTGGGATAAGGTCAAATAATCTACTTTGAGTTTGGGATTAGTTTTGGGTTTAGTAGTGACTCCATGCCCAATGGATGTGAAGGCTACTAGAATCGTTCTTAAGAGGAAAGCATCCTTGAGAGGTCACAAAAATGTTGTCAATTTTCTCCCTCTTTGACAAAATTGGACAATGGGAAGCCCTATTATGTTCTAAGACAAAACCAAGTCCTTCATGAGGTATTCCGGGACATTTCGGTCAAAATTTTATGTTTAGAAAACCTTTATGTTGTTCCAGGTTGTTTCAAAGTAATCTCGATCTATCCATATTCATTTTAGGTCTTAAAGGTTTCAAGTTTGCTAGAAAGAAAAAATTAGCCCTCAGCGGGCCTGCATTCATTCAACACGAACAAGTAATCATCAAATTTTATAATTTATGTTTAAAATGTTTTACATTTCCATAACTCTATGATTTTGAGAAAGAGACCCAGAATATCAAAAATTAGGATAGGGTCAGATTTAAGAAATAACATGGCATTGAGATAGAAATAGCTCGTCGAGTTGCTCGGTGAGCTAAAGCTGATTTATGAGTTGATAGGTTGCATTAGGGGGATAACTTGGAAGATTACGTTAAGATTCAAATAGTGAACAACCGAGTTGGAGAGATTTTGACTTAGCAGTGATAATGGAGCTCAAGAAATGGCTCCGGGGTTATGGTAACATAACTCAAGTATTCGAACTTGGAAGCCGATGTATTTCTTGGCCTCATCATTGACATATCGATCGAGGTATGCATTAAAGGGAATGAAGATCGGGTTGCATTGAGATAATGACTCGAAAGTTGTTTATAAGGTGAAAATCAACTCGTGAAGGGCTTTGAATGGAGTCACGTAAATAATGGGTTTGATGTCGGTTCAAGTGACAAGGAATTCATGAGGAAGATTATCTAATCGATTGAGTAATAGTAGCATTGTGATGGTTAATCTCGGAGAACTGGGCATAGGCGGAGCTGAGCCATTCGAAGGATGGTGGAACTTGGTGATAGGAGCAGATTGAGATCTCAAGTCGAGCTCAAAAAGGGTATATGAAACATCTATAATATAAATACCAAATCCTCCATCATAAATAAGTTCCTAAATTACACCCAAATACTAATTTACCCCTTACTACCAGTCGAATGTTGGCCGACAATTGACAATCTATAGGCCTTTGAATAAAATTAATTGGAAAATATATGGTAATGTGATGCAGCTCAACAAACTTTAAGTGGTAAATCTATGGGTTTCACAAGTAATTGCTATTGAAATTCTTATCCTATTGAAGCTCACTAATTTATGACTTGACGAAAGATTAGTAATTTGAAGTTCTAGGATGAGGAAATTCTCAAATTCCACAGAAGTCACCACAAATCTAATCCTTAAATGATTAAAATAAAAATGTCACATAATATTTTCTCAACATTTAAGTATGAAGTTTTAGAATGCTTTGGGTGAATGTACATGTTTTCTTTTGTGCAAGAATGGAATTAGGAATTTGAGGATTCACAATTTACCTTACCTACTCTAATTACACATTAGAGAAATGATGCCATGCATTTCATTTCAATGTACATACAAACCATTAAATCATGTTTCATTTTCAATATTATGTGGACCATAAATTCACTTGTCATGGCTATCAAAACTCATGAAAAATTATACCCTTGTCTTTCAAGGGTAAGGTTGTTGGGATGTCCTTAGCATTTGTACATGGGGGGAATTATTTCACATTCACTTTTTATATTTTTTTAAATTACATTGTAGTCTTACTAATTAAAGAGGAAAATCAAGAATGTGATTTTATCAATTAGATATGTGATTTTAAAAATTTTGATATCTTGTATTATGGATGTTTCACTAAATAGTCAAGTGGAGTTTTACCACGTAAATTTGGTGTTTATCTCTTGCATGTTTGGTATTTTATATATTTATTTTATCTCTATCTTTTCAACTTTATGCATATTCATTATTACAAATTATGTGTTTCTAACAAATCTCATCTTGTAAAACCTTGATATAGTTTTTAAGATAATGATTATTCTAGAAAAATTAAGGTAAGATATGTGAATTATAAAAATTGTACAACTTAAGTAGATCGTCGTAATCTTAAATATTAAATTTATGGTCAATCATAAATTTATATATTACATTTCTTCTTGAAACATTAGAAAGGTAAAATATAATATGATGATTATGATTTTAGGACTAATAGATATTCAAACACTTATTTTCTACAATTGCTTTGAGTCTTTGAAATTTGATCTTCTTTTGAAAATATTCTTAAGATACTAAACGTCACGAATAATAAGGATAAATATTTCAATATTTGTTTTAGATTGATCATACATTAGATAAGGTTAATTAAAAATTCTTTGATATTTTCATGACTTTCAAATATATATATATATATATATATATATATAATATATATATATATATATATTATCGAAAACAACACTCTAAATATATAATATAAGACCTAATCGGACCTAAAAAAAATTAATAAAGATGGACAGGTTGTTTAAATATTTTTAACTCAATAGATTTTTAGTTTGATAGGTGGTTTCAGCCATCGAATCTCATCCTTGATGGGGACCTTGGTCCTTAAGTCTCCTAGTTTCATTTTTAAATATTACATATTCAAACAACTTATTTATTATTATCTCAAAGCTTATTGGAAATTCTTTAAGGTACAACTAGCAACTTTATAAATCAATTAGCTAGCCATAAGCATTTGGTGGAGTTGTCATTTACTATTATAACATTATAATAACAATGCATTCAATCAGCCATGATTATAATTAAAAAATGAGGTGGCAGCTGTGCAAGGTTAAAATGATATGTCAAATAGTAAATATTGTACTTTTTATGGCTTTTTTCAACAATGTGCGGGGCTTTAATCGTCGGAACTTGGATTGTACTAAGAGCCCATTAAGAAATGTCTTGTTAAAAAACTATGGCATTTTTTTATGCGTTTGGTGGCGAGAGTTGATGAGCGGCCCTTATCAAGCATTTATGCACGAAGATTACTCTATCTTGATTTTTATTTTTGTGTGTTTTACATACTATACTAATGAGTAATTTAATAAATAGGTGTAGACAAAAATAGGAGTGGTTACCCTTCACTTATTTTGTACCTATGTATGGTGCCCTCTCTCTCATGGTCCACATGGCCCATGCCCCATGCCCGTAGCCATCTTTATGATGTCATGCGAGAAACTTCTTATCGAGACCCATCCCTTAACGTGACGATTGACATGTGGGGTGGAACACACTCTGGCGTGGGCGATCGGCATGGATGCGGGGTAGGATCAATTTCAATTATAGTTCTTTGTGCTAACCGGCCCTCCTTCCCAATGAATTATTCCCAGGTACCTCGAATCATTTCCACCTACACGGAAATCAAGAGAAGAACCGAGAAGCTTGAGCCACATTCGCCATTGTAATCACATTTTCCTCCATTGTAAGTGGTACAGAGAAGAATCACGGGTGAAGGAAGGTGGTTGTTAATGGAATCTTGAGATCATTCGATCCCTCGCCATTGTATATAGTTTGAAGGGTAAGGAAGGTGATCGGAGTAGGAGAAAGGAGAAGTATCCGAATTCTTCCATTCGCATTGGTCGTTAGCACTCATACCCACTCCTTTATTTTTCATGTTTTCTAAAAGGGTTTCTTGTTTTTGTGTTTGCATTCTTTTTGTCTTGGTATTGTTGTGTTTTATTGCATATCCATGGATGCCCACCTATTTTTTGTTTTGTTTAATATTTCGTTTTTTCACAATGTATTTTCACGAGACACGATATGTAATCCTTGAAACCCTTACCTTGTCGTCATGCCATTTTTGTTTATGAGCTCGATTCTTTGGCTTGAGATCGTTCGACCTTACGATGGGTGCCACTTGTTTTCACTCTTGAGCTCGTGTTGACGTTTTGATATGAAATGGCCTAGATAATACATTTCTCCAAAGATAAAATTCTTGAAGCAATGGGTGTGATGAATCCTAATTTTTGGAATACTAAAGGTGGTCATGCAGAATTTGTAAGAAAGCATTTCCATAAATCCATGGGTACAATAATGGAACATTTCACAAAGACTTGAGTTCGAGGTATGGAAATCAAAAGTAAACTAAATGCTGATTTATTAAATTTTCAATCAACAAATTTTACTGACAATGAGGAACCAATATAAAAATTTAGATGAACCTTCTAAAAGTGGTGCTATTACAAGGTGTGGCGAGGAATCTATCAAATCTCTATCTTACGAGAATATATCGGTGAATATTTGATTATATGAGTTATGCCAAACAATGATTTTGGGGTTTGTGGAGGATGAAAGGGTTTTCGAGTGCATTATCATTTATAATCAAAACTAAGAAATAGGTTGGATAAAATTATAGAAAGTTGCATGAGGGTTATGTATCTCACTACTTCATGCAAACCTTTCCTTTCGATATAGCAATTGTGCATTGGAATTCCCTTTGTGAAAGAAGAGGTGTGAATAATAAAGGTACAATTACAATTGTTCCCAACGTTTAGAGTGGAATTAGTGCATCGTCACACTCTACAGAAGAGAACATCGAGTTTGAAGAAGCTATTGATAATGGATTGTTTCAACTTTAAATAGGTATATCCTTCACCTTACTTTAATTGTTTGTCACCTTAAATTTTGTTTCAGCTCTTGTTATCATTAAAGATGTTACAGGTATATATATTTATATTTATTTAAATACAATTTTATTTTTTTAAACGTGGGTTGACATCCATCCGAGGAAGCTAGTACTTCTTGGGACTAACAATGTTAGGTAACTTGCCCATATTTCTACTAATCCATTTCTCGTGTTGAGTTTTCTTAAAACAAAGATCTAGCACATTACGAGTGATGATTTCATAACCATCTAAAACACTAGAGGTAACTTAAACCCTATCATATGACCTTTCTTGATTTTTTACAATTATGTTTAATTTATTTTTTATATTTGCAAAATGCTTTGATATATTTTTAAACTTTGTGGGATAAAATCACACAATCAAATTTTACAAAGAGGAATATTTTTCCATATTATACAATTCATAATCCATGATCCATTATACAATTCATCATCCACGATCGTGCTTGAAGCTAAATCTACGTCCACATAAAATTCATCATCATCCATATATATCATATCATTATCATATCATAATCCTGACACTCCAATTATTATTAAATTCATCATATCATTATCATAATCTTGACACTCCAATTATTATTAAAACAATTATTTATCTATTTTAAATGTGCAGAAACTTCTCTGTCCTAACAAATTCCATTTTTTAAAAAACAACTATCCATTATCATCATTCATCATCATCTATATCCATTCTAATGTCATCATGATCATATCATTACAAGTATAGAGAAGAAGAATTTAAGATCGTTTAAATATCTCTATCGTACAACATTCCAAATTTTCTTAAGACAATTATCCATTATCATCAACCAAATTCCATGATTGTGCTTGAAGATAAATCTACGTCCACATAAAATTCATGATAATCTATATCTATGAGTGATTCTATTGTAATGTCATCATCCACATCTAATGCAATCATCATTACAAGTAGAGAAGAAACATAAACGCCATATACAATCTAGAAATTATATATATAATATATAGGAAGTTATAAAATTAAAGATTATATAGTATTTCAAATTTTCAAAGGCTATCAAATTTAATTTTCAACTTTCAAATCCGAGATAATAAAATTCAAATGCTATGACCATAACATTCAATTTTTCAAGTTTCCACACTCAATGATGAAAATTTTTAACCCTCGATTTTCTTGCACCCCCTTTCCACTCCTTTACTCCTCTCCCAATGGCTTCTCCACCTATACCCCTTTCCCCAATGGTAGAAATAATCCCAAAACCTATGAGATCTTAACAACACTATCTAGATTTTTTAAAATGCTTTCTTCTTGCTTTGTCACATCTCCATGGGACAGAAAATTTGGATCAGCGGATTGCCTTAGTTTTGAATAAAATTTAAAGTATAAGCCATGCTCTTTAATTATCCACTTCAGTGTATTGTTTTGTTTGTTAACCAAAACAATATTTTCCTTCAAATTCTTTTCTGCGGATAAACTCTTCAAATTTTCATATTTCAAGTGCACAAAAAAAGTGATGTCAATTCAACATATTAATAAAATAATAAAATTTTAAATTAACAAAAAAATATTGTTTGAAAGTGATAATACTTACGACCGCTCTATCTCTCTTAGAATTTATAATTGCTACCATATCATTTTCCTTAAACCATTTGTTAAAATATGTCTAGGCCTCAGCACTAATATTTTCCAATTTTTTTAATGTCTTATCCAAAATGTCCTCTTTATAGTTGTTGTTAAACGTGACATGATCCCACTTATTACTTGGGTAAATAAGGAATCCATCTTCACTGAGGTTGATTCTAGATTGCAGCGTATAAAATATATCTTTGCCAATAATTTTCATAATGACTTATTATCTCATTGATAAGTACTTTAGCTCTTCCTCCCATTACATGAGCTGACTAATATGAGGAGAATAAACTAATCAACATGGGATTGAAAATCATAACCAAGTAAGTTCTCTAAAGGAAAAGGTTCTGCTGTTCACCATCTATATACGATGAACATGATCTCATTTGGAGAGGTATGGGGGCTTTCAGTTTATCAACTGCTACTTGTTTACGCCTTTGGGTGGCCATATCCTATTTGTCATAAAATAAATCAAGATTCAAAAAAATAAATCTTAAGTGAAATGTAATTCAATATGGTAAATTATGTTGAAATAGAAGTATACTGCTTTGGCCTTAAATCATCTCATGATCAATACCAGGTAATCTTCATCTAAATTTATATTATTTAAAAATGATATGCCCATTGTTTTGGGAAAGCCACCAAGTGAGAGGTTTGGAATTTGAAATCGGAGGCAATGTTTAGTGTCCCAATTAGGGGCCGAAGAAATTGGCATGAGTTTACCGGTGTTCTTTTTTTCTTGATCCTCTAGTTGGCATTTTGAATATTATTGGTGGAGGGGGTGGTGCCATTTTGTTTGTCTGACGAAGGCTGCAATGTGCTGAAAATTTTAAACTTGTACTATTCAAAATGAAGTACTATTCAAAACTTGTACCTTGTTGTTGAGGGGTATCTTGTCGCAGGTGCTTGAGGTGGCCGTGTTGGAGTAGTGATTGGTGGTTTTTGAGTTGTCTGTTGTTGGGATTGCTTTGAGGTGGTTGTTGAGAAGACACAAATGCACGTAATCGAGGCCGAGTGATTTGGGGAAGATGGTTGACTTTGAGAAACCCGCGTATGGTCCAAAGTCCCTACAATTTCATCAACATACGATTGTATGTCAATTCAATAAGGTAAAATTTAAATGGGAAAATGAAAATACAAATTTGGAATTTGTAAATAATACATGTAAGGGTATTACTTCTCTAGCGTTTAACAAATTCAAACGGTTGGGGGTTCGGAGATGAGTGAGCTTCCATTTCAGATTGTGAATCTCCCGATGCCTCAGCGTGTTGTTGGCCTCTTCCTCTTGATGTTACCTTTTTTTAGGGAAGGGCCTCCATAAATCTTCTCTGCAAATAGTAAATAGTTAATACTTGTGCACAATATAATGTTGAAATAGAAGCTTTATAGTTTATACCTATTTTTATTCGATGGAATTGACAAATTCATTAATGTCTCGTCCCATGCAAGTGGGAATTGGATAGTCTTTTAAATTTAAAAAGCCTCATAATAAAGGCCAAGGAGATAGTTTGTGGGGTAAATGATAGTTTTTAAAGCTTTGCATTTGTAATGTCAATTCTTTATTTTTGATAAAAAGCTACACCGATCAAATTTTTGTTTTGCGATAGTTACAATGATGTATCCGATAACCTAGTTTGGTATATCGTCACGTGACCCTGCAAAACTATTCTAGATTGAAAAAGGAATTCATTGCAGTAAGAAAGTGGTGTGCAATTGCTTGCGTATCCACACCATGTCTATATTTATTGACATGAGCTGCAAATGCCAAAAAATAGTTGGAATTAATATAAATTTAAATTGTATCAAAATCAAAAACTGAATAAAAAATGACGAATGAAAATAGTTTACACTTACAATCAACATGGAAACCAAAATTCGTTTGAGATATTTCTTATCATTTTCGACGAGTGTTGCCTTCATTGTAAAAAAGGGTAAATTTCTTAATGGGAGGCCTGTAAACCGATGAATATCAGTTTGGTCGATACCGAATTGAAACAATCGGTCATTATCCATAGTAACATTAAACAGTCGTCCTCTATATTGTAAGAGGAGAGAAGGTAGTTCAAAATATCTTGGTATGTTTTGAAATGGGGCATCTTAATGAGCCCACCAAACTCACATGCATTTATCAAATCCTTGTATTCGGAAGTCATTTGTAAAAAAGTATGGATGTGGGGGCACAAAGGATTCCTGTAGAGTATCTAGCCTATGGATATGGCTTGAGGGTTGACTATATTTTCCTCTAATTTTTTTCTTGAGCTTGGGATGCACTTATAGTCACCATTGTAGTTGTCCTTGAGCTTGATTGTACCTGACCTAGATAATGGATTCCTGTATACAAGAAAATTCAACAACCGGAAAGTGTAAACATGAAAATGACATGCGGGAGGGTATTTATAGGAAAAACTAGGGTCAACGAACCTCGTCGACGCATGTCAACCCACCTTGTTGACGCATGTCAACAAGACTCATTGACACATGTCAACAAGGTAGGTTGACGTGTGCCAACAAGGGTTGTTGATGCGTGTCAACTAGGGTCGTTAACACATGACAACCTATCTTGTTTACGCGCGTCAATGAGGCTTGTTAACGTGCATCAACAATACTTATTGATGTGCTTTAATGAGGCGTCGTTTACTGTAAATCTTCATTCTCTCTGGCTCAAAAAAATGGGAAAAATTTTAGTTCTGAAAAATTGGTAAGTTCGTCTTTCATCGAAACTAGTTCCGGGATATTTGTAGGTATTTTCCACCTCCATTTTTATAGAGGTGTCTTAAAATGAACCCTAAATTAATTGGAGTGCTTAGAATTAGTCCATGTCTATTTAGGTTAATTTAGGAGCCATCAACCTCGTATTTTAGGCATTTTAAAGAACAAGTAGTTGTCCTTATCTTCTTAACTTTATCAAAAGAGAGGTTTTATTTTACTGTGATAATGCTAATTTAGAAGTGTTATTCAACATAATAAGAAAAATATAATTTTCTATAGATAACTTGAGAGATAGGTCATTGGAAACCTTGACATTTAGATGTGGAGAGGATAACTTTCTTTTTATATAGGCGAGTGACATATAGTTTAACAAGTAAACCCTACACTTTGTGTCAATAACTATTATCTAATGAAAATATTAGTACAATAGATTATACTCTCTGGTTCTATGGCCACCAAAGTGACGTCTGCTTATTATTTAACGCATGACCTAAAAACAACCTAATAATATAGTTTCATAGGCATACTAAAAGTTAATATAGGGATGACTAACTAGACATTAATTGGAAGACCTACTAATTAAGGTCCATATATTTGACTCAAAATTAGACCATCTCTATTTAAGTTATTCTAGAAAGAGGAGATGTTTTCATTTGTAAGTATTGATGGATACTAATTTTTAAGTGAAGGTGTAGATGATAATGTCCCCTACTCTCTATATAAATAACTATTAAATGTGTCTTTTCTCTTTATATAAGAATAACCTGAGAAATAGGTCATTGGAAACTATTTTCATCTCGTGAAAATAACAATAAAATATAAAACAATCTAAAAGTATTACTTCCAAATTTTAATAGAAGTCAAGATAATTATGTGAGTATTAACTAAAACTTATTAAAGGACCATCTTATAAATTAATCACAGTTCTTAACTCAAGAATGTGTTCTCTTGGTAGAGTGTCCCCTAATGTGAAACTAGATGTTATTAATTAATGTAAAATATGACCTAAAACCAACCTAACCATATAACTCCCTATTAGTAATAAAAGGTAAGATGATAATGTGATAATCAATTAAGAATTAATTGAAGGACCAATTGATGAAGCCGACTTTTTGATTTAGAATTAGTTAGGGAATGCACAAATTAAAAAAATCTAATAATATAGTTCCCCAACAATTGTAAAAGGTAAGGTAGTGATAACTAGCTAGAAATTAATTGGAAGGCCTATTGATTAAGGTTCCCATATTTGAATTACTATTGGTTCCCACATTTGACTTACAATTAGTCCATTTCTATTCCAAACATTTGACATATAATTAGACCATCTTTATTTAGGTTAGTCCTAACTAAAATTCAATTAGAGGGCCATATTATTAATTAATGGTGATTCTTCTCTTGAGAAAGTGTGCTCTCCTAACGTGTCCTTGCAAAGTAAAGAAAGTGCTATTAGTTAATGTAAGATTTAAATATCATCCAACAACATATAACTAAATAGAAATACTACTTAGTTAGGTTCTTAAATTTGAATTACAATTAGTTCAATTTTATTTACGTTATTCAATAAAGAGGAGGCGTTTTATTTTGTGAGAGGTAAATATTAATTTTGAAGTGTCATTCAACACAAAATACCAACAAATTGAAGCCCGCATTATTTATTAATGCACTCTATAAAACAATATTAAAACATAACTCTCCCAGTTTAATAAAAGGTAAGATAATCATTTGAGTATTAACTATAAATTAATTGAACAACCATATTATTAATTAATGGTTGTTCTTAAATTGATAAAATGAGCTCTTGCCGAGTGTCCCCCGAAGTTCTATCAGTATGATAGATTCCAAATTTTAACGCTTGTCTAGCTTAGTATGGCATTTTTTATGTTAGTTGATTTAGTATGTTTATCATATGTTGATCCCAGGGATGACATTTCATATACTTGATAGGGAATTGTTTTTGAAAAATGTTGAAAAACACACTGTGTTTTTCAACAACAAAATTTTCAAGTATTTCTTCTTTCTTATCATACATGATTGTGTCTCAATAAGATGACCTTATCTATGGAAGTAAATATTATTTATTAGCAATGTCATACAGTTAAATTATTGATGTTATTTACAACACATACATTTGAAATGTTGTACACTTTAAGCTTCTTATATTCTATAATATCTTCTTATATTAAACATGATTATATTAGGTATGGGTATATGTGTTGGTTTGGTTAGTTCATTAATATTTAGTGATTAACATTTACTCTCGCATACCAAAATCCCAAATTCACATAAAGAATTTTTTTCTACAAATTAGAGAATGACACAAATATATTATTATTGACCGATTTGGATTCTCATGAAACTATTAAATTGTTCCTAAAGTACACTTATTTTGATATGATTTTATTACTTGTTTGTTCGAGTTCATTTTGAATATAAATCTCAGCTCATATGTTATGGATAATTGAGTTGTTTTTATAGTGAACATATTCATAATTTTAAAATAATTTATTTTGTAAGTTGTGTCATTATTATTTGTATTATGGAATAATAAATGACTTTGAAATGTAAATATTCATTTTTTATGTTATCTAAATGCATTGGTATTTATTCTTTAAAAATTACATATGAGAGTAAATGCATTGCTATTTATTTTTTTATGTTATCTATTTATTGTGATTGTTCCAATTTTATTATTCATGTACTATTTTGGTTTGATTTAGTAATTTATCTTTGAATAGACATAGTTGCAACTAGTTTTAATTTTTTCATAATATAATTAATTTTAAACGTTTGGTAATTTCTTAATATGATTGAGAGATCTTAGTTGTGTTAAATGGAATAACATTAGATTAAGTTTGATTTTTTGGTACTCATTATATTTGTAGATAATGGTAATGTGCATATACCATTTGTATATAGAAAATTGTTTATTAGTTATATTTTTCATGATAAAAGTTGAAGCTATAAAAATTATGTGATATCATACTCTCACTATGAATTCGGCATATGGGGGAAAGTACCTTTGCAAAGACATGAACCATGAATACTGAAGGGGCTTGCCCATTAGGATGCCACATCGATAAGCCCAACTATAGTTGCTTGTTGAAGGGGATTGTTCCTTAGGATTCCACATCGATAGTTGGGTGATATACTGTGTTGTGTAAAGGTTTTAAAGCTGCCCGCCAAAGCTACCCTTCACTCAAAAATGTACCCTCCCATAATATCATAACCGTCCCTTTTTCAATGGATGGTTGTGATGTTATGGGAGGGTGAATTTTGAGTGAAGGATAGTCATTGGCATCTATTGATACTTGAATTTGTCATGGATATTAGCTTTCTAATATTGTGATTATTTTATCATATTGGATGATGTATATTAGATTTTCCATGTATCATACTAACATTAATTGTATATTTATGTTTACATGTGTATTGTTGTATTTAGTTTCTCTTTTTCATGGTGAAAATGAATATCCGAAGCTCTATTCCTTTGAATCCCATTGGGATAATGTTGAGTACTCCAAAATTTCAAAGGGAGGAATCCTTTAAGAGGTCCACATTTGTGGTCTACATAGACCACCATCAACATAATATGCCGCCGAAACTAAAAATTGCATCCATGGTTAAGGCCTGACTCAATTTGCTGAAAACTTCTGTTATTTATTTGTCTAAGTTCTGCACTATATGTTCCCATTCATGAGGATATGGTCTAGCTTATGACACGATGGAGGAAGCCCAAAAGTATGAGCCTCCACATAAGCTAAGGAAGATGGGAGTTCCGGTCATAAAACCGGCAATAGATCCAAACAGTTGTGCAAAAAAGATTGCAAATGGAAGTAGCTTCATGTTTGCTGCTAAAAAAAAATAGTTATTGTTTTTATATGTTTTGTACTAAAAGAATTAAGAAATTTTGAAAAAAACCTATATAAGTATTTAATTTCTAATGAATGTTGATTCACACGAGCTTAACTATATTTCATTTTGTTGTTCAAATATAGTCTTGATTCACAAGAGCTTAAATATTAAATATGATTTGCAATGGATTAAATATGTTTTCCGTAGTATTAAAATGTTTTTTTATGGATTATATTTTTAAATTACTAATTTTTATATATTTTATAGCAAGTTTACATTATTAAAATTTGTTTATGTTAAAATTATATTTAGGTACCAAATGCGTAATGGTAACGAATTTCTAAAATCTTCACAACCCCTCAAATCAAATGTCTTCAAGGTTATTTGAATCCAATTAGTGAAGTCTAGTTAAAAAAGTAAAAATTAACAATGTCTAAGAATACTTAAATATTCATGTCAAATTCACTAAGTACGGGTTATAATCATTTGTCTAATTTAGGATTGTATTGGTGTAATTATCATTTCCAATCGTTTATGGTATTCATAAGGTCCCCCTTTGATTATTTATTTATCTTTTAAATTATCTTGTGTTGTTATAAGACTTTTGCTAGGTTAGTGCACTTGACAAGGAACGTAAGTCCAAAAGGTTTTGGTAAAGTACATGGTTATGAGAAAAGAGTCCCCGTTCTCTTCCAAATTTATCCATGTGACCCATGGTCTACCTTATTCATATTTTTTTATAGTTATATATCAGTTTGTTTATTTGTGTGTCAATAGTGTTCTAATATGAGTTCAAATCATCTATAGATGCACATGTACCCTACTTAATCTACATAGTATAGAAATTCATTATTGTTTGAAAAGGAGTTAATTCTAGGGAATTCAAGTACTCGTTGAAGCGTGTAATTTTCATACTACATATAGATTACAATGGTTTTTTAGTGAATAAACTATAACAATTATTGGAATTTCATTCACAATACTATATGCTATTGATGGACTTGTTAAATACCAAGAAAGATTAGTATATCTGATAAAATGAAAATCCCAAAACATTTTATTATTTCCTTATGGTTTGAACTTCAGCATCCCATTTAGGGAAAGCTAAAGAAGTACATTTTACCATTGATTGTAATGAAGTTTTAGAAACTTGAGAGAGTTTTTGAAACCCTCGTGTTGACAAATCTACTCGTAATAACATATTTTAAATTGAAGTGAATAATCTTACTTGGAATGTCAAGTGTATGGTTTAGGTATGCTTGAAATGTCAAGTGTACATTATACACTTTTTGGTTCTCATAAATGTAAGTTTTCTAGTTTTCCTGTGTCTCATAAAAATAAATTTTACTTTAAGATTTGGATGATCATATTCTTGACACTTCCTAAGAACAAGATAAATATAAACTCTATCTTGGATGATCATCTTCTTGTCACTCCTATGAACATGATAAATATAAACCGTATGTACTAGATATTTCTTTATTGATTTGGTTTTGAAATCTAATCATGTGTTATTTATTGTTCTACATCCATTTTATCACGATCAAATGTTTATAGATATTTATATTGCACTTAGATTGAAATATATCTATTCATAATACACTAATCAATCCCCTTTAGTCTAACATATGGATTATGAAGTTTTAGTATTGTAAGGAATATAATGTTGTAATACAATGTTTCCCAAGAAAGTAGCTCACAAACACATGACGTTAACTCATTTAGTGTGTATGTCCCTAGACAAAGTACTAACTGCACTAAATCTCCAATATGAAATCATTAGTAATGAATGAACTCAGTAGAAAATGTTTTAGTGCCTTGTCATATGTTAAATTACATATGGTTGTATTGAAAAAGTCTAATTTGAAGTGTTCATTATGATTTTTTTGTTGTTTTCTTATGATATATGTTTTTCCATTGTAAAGGTAAACATGGTTTCCATTTGGAGATTGGAAATTCATGGAGTTCGAATACCTCCGAAAATATTACATGTTCATAATTCATATATTATACGAACCTGATGGAAGCAAGATAGTAGAGAGAGGTACACGTGTGGGAAATGCCATTATGACCTTCCACTAGGCTGAGCATAGGGCCTTAATATTGGGTCTTAAGGAAGGGATACACCATGATGTTCGGACTATTTGTGTGGTTTCTCATGATATGCTTGTTATGAAATAAATGACTGGTGAATACAAATGTAACAATGTAAATATTTCAATTCTTTGATTCCAAGCGCTAGAGAGTGTATCTCGCTTTATGAAATGTTCATATGTGCATGTAAAAGTTAATATAGGTAGGTTACATGTATGTCAAGTGTCTATGGACACTATAAACCAAGAAATGACATCTTTGCTAGCACTTGTCAGGGATGACATTTCAATATGATATATGTACACATTGTATTTCCTTTTTTATAATGGTAGACATTCCTTTTTTATTAGATTGTGAATAACTAATATTATGTGAATTGTCTCCAGCGCATATATTATATATATTGTGGATAATATAATGATACATCATATAGTGTAGATTGATAAACCGAGCATTGTGGATAAAGGGGGAGGATTGTAGAGATATGGGAAGGATGTGGAAGCTAGGAATTATTAATAATAGTACACTCCAGAACCTATGAACATGTCTTGGGAATGAAGAAAGGATTTAGACAATGATAAGTTCATACATATTCAATGGCTTCTCATATTACCATGTCGATCCATTTCATTGCTCCTCATAATACCATGTCCATATGTGTCATTCATCTTCATAATACCATGTTTCATTTTTTTCCTCATAACAGTATGGATATTTTGATACATATTATGCAGATGGATGATTCGAAAAGCTGAGTATGGAAACTCTTAAGAAGAATCCCAATGATGGAAGCTAATAAGGTTAATAATACCTATGTAACGTTGTTAAATTATGTAATGTGTCCACCCCCTTTTGATATTGGACCAAATAGGGCTAAACGGTTGAATTTTCATATTCTAAACAAAAAATGGTCCCGAAAAAATATGGAGCTGGCAGACATGGTTATCATGTCGTGGATGGTCATTCATTTTTGTTGAACCTTGGCTCAAAAGGATAGACACATTCACTAGAAGATGGATCGATGAAAAACTCCCTGCATTAGATTGGCGGCAATACCTTGGGTGGTACCATGACATCACATTAATCATACATCCACCTCTAGATGGAAACTGGCCCGACTTATCAAAAAATGTTCTTGATTGGTGGGATTTTGTTTGACCGTCAGCTACAAGAGCTTAATGAGTGGAAGTTTGAAAAATGGAGAGCAACACGTTGCCACTTGGATGAGTGTGACAGTGATTGCAATGGGGATGCCTATACTAGCCTTTGTCACGTGTGTTGAGTGATTATATATTCTGGAAAAGTGCAATGCACTTATTTTAAAAATGTTACTTCGTCCATTGTTTGGGTTGATTTATCACTTTATATTACAAATACAACTTATAAATAACCAAACACATAATATAATTACATGCGATGATACTTGGATATTCAAGTTTATTTTCAAAATTTTATATTATTATTTTGATGCTTTAATCCAATATTGTCTTGTAACACACTTGCAATTCACATTTCATGTTTACTTCGGAAACATCTAGAGTCGAGTATCTAGTTGTAAAAAATAATGTGTGCAGCTAACTTTGTCACAAATGGTTTATTGTGCACAATTTTGTCAATATGAATGCAAAATACGAATAAATAAGTTCGTGCACTATTTGTTTCATTTAACTTGTTTTACAATGCATTTCTTCAATGATGGTTATGACAATGCACATGAAAGAAACATGTGGAAGTTCATCAACATGGGCCCATCCATGTTCACAATCCATTCTTATGTTTTCGAGGAAGACATAAATAATGAGACAGTAATATATAACTTTGTGAACATTAATTTTTGTCATAGCATTGTACCTAATGTTATTTGTTGGGATAATAAATATGAAATTTTTGTCTTTTCACACAGGTTTCTTCACATTCCATTATGGTAATATTCAAATATGTGAACATTAATTCTTTTTCATAATACCTAATATTTTATGTTGGGCTAATATTTATGTATTTGTACTACCTAGATACATGCACCTTCACATCACATGGCACATACACATTCCACAAGCGTCAGAGAGGATACATAGGGATATTTTCCTCCAATAGTTGATGGCGCTAACTCAGATGGTCCTTCCGATCCTATTCGCTTAGATATTCGTGATCCACCCATAGAGTAAAAAACTGAACATGTTAATGGTTGTATTCATTATTTCTGCCAGCATGGATCGTGTGTTGTTAGTGGGGATGTTAGTATTTGGGAGTTACATAGACTTAATCAACATCGCAGGTAGCACATAATTTTCTCTTTATGGAACTATGTAAGCATGTCCATAAGCATATGGGAAAACGGTCACTTATCCCTCAAGATAGGAACAAGGCATACATGCACAAGAGAGGGGGTTGTGAATTATGTCTTAAGGCAATGATTCTCCCTACAAGCATAGGAGAGGTTATCGATCAAGTTTGTAAAAAAGAATATAAAACTCGATTCAAGGAGTTAAGCTACAAAGGAAAGAGGGAGGTAGATGTTTAAATGCGCACCTATGATTCAAATAAGATGTGTCAATTGAGAGAGGAGAAGTGGTTGAGAGAAAGAGAAAAAAATCATATATTATATAATATGTTTGGTTGGAAATCAAAAACTTAATATTATGTCATGAACAAAAAGGTAGAGAAGAGGGTGGAACAACTAGTGGTAATGTTGACCTCTGTATGAATGATAACATAAGTAATTATTGGTCCTTCGTTGCTATATAGAATATAGTTTTTGTTTATTTTTGTATATACTAACGTAGTAGTGTGCATAGGATTATGAAATTCCCTTGTATCAACTCCTATGCTGATAGAGAGACTCGATTAAGTAGTGTAAAATGAAGAAAGGTAAAAACCACTTAAAACGCACTTGAAAATTGAATGTTGTCTTATGTTGTTGATATTTAAATTGTCTTGATGACTCGATTGTTGTAGGTGGATGTTTGTGATAAGACGTCCCCTTCATAATCATCATGTGGTCTTGATCTTATCGGGGAGATAGATTCACAAGAGGTCAGAGAAGCTGACATGAATATAGCCAGAGTTGCAGCTTCTTTGCTAGTCAAGGAGAGAGAGAGGGTGACGAGGAGAGGGGCACAAATGAAGTTACTGATAGTATGAGAGAGGGTGGAGCTAGACTGAAAAGTTGTTGAATGTCCTCATTTGATATTATGTATTCTTTTTTGGTGAAATTAATATAAATTTTATTAATAAAATTGAGATTTTTTTTTATTCGAGGATTTTCTTGATGGGGTCGAAGTCAAGTTAATGTCAGATGATATAGTTGTTGCGAGATGAGAGGTTTGTGATAGTATCCTACGTGGGAAGTGTCATGGCATCACACTCCCCTAATTTACTATGAAAGTCATTATTTCTGAGGACATTGTTCTTATTGCTCCATTTCCCTACCCTAATTCATTTCCAAGTACTTTGGCAGAGTGTTTCAAAGGATTTGTTAGATGGGATCTCAGAGATATCAGAATGGACACTCCTTGTGAAGATACAAGTAGATGTAATGGGTGATTTAATTTAATTATCTGCTTGACCGAGAGATTCATCTAAATTGAATTATTTACTATATGGTTAATTTTTAGGATGATGAGGTGTAGGTTGACACTGCGCACCATACTCGGATAAAGAGATCTAATGCCCCACCTATTCTTGGCATCACACCTAATTCTATTCATAGAGTTGAGAAGAAATGTTTTAGATATTATGATGGAATATTGTTTTTCGCTAACAATAGGCAGTGAAGGAGATGAAAACATGTATTGCATAACATTTCTTATGAGGAGTCAAATTAATATATATGTGTATATGATGATGATGTTACTTTAATGTGTTTGAGGTTTACGACTTAGTATTGCATTATTGATATATTGAATATGGTTTGTGGTTATGGGTTAAATAGAGTTATCCATTTACGTTTTGTTTATAGTGCAATAAATGGTTTTTATTCTTGTTATGTGACATTCCATTTATTGTATGAATGATGATGTTATCACGATGTATCTTGTTAATTTATTATTGTGACTATGGATTATGGATTAAGATATATGATATATGGTTACATATTTGCATTATTATTCATCCATGTATGCCTACTTATGTTTGACATGTTCAATAATTTATTGTAGATAATTCACAATTTTGCTTTCAAATCTTGTGTATCATAGATTACGGTTTGTGGTTTATGGTTACATAGTTGTGTTCATCTTCCATCTATGTCTACTTGGGTTTGATGTTCTTACTAAAATTTCATTTATATTTCATCCATGATAATATTTTTTGAGTATAATTTAAGTACATTATTTTCTTTGTAATTATGTTTGAATGGTAACATATAGTAATCAGTTGTTTAAATAAAAATTTAATTAAATGGCTAGACAAAATAAGACTAGAAAGTGTAAGGATTCACCAGTGTAGGAACTAAAAGATTATGAAACATTCGATAGTGCCACTTATTCGTTCGGAAAAATGCAAAGATCCCTACAAACAAATATGTTGGTGTTAAACAAGAAGATGAGTCTTCCCCATCATTCCGTATGGAATTAGAAATGAAACTTGTAACAAAGAAGGAAAAGATGTATAAAAATTAGTGTGAAAGCCTTGCATTGGAAAAAAAAAAATTACAAAAAAAATAAGGAATTATTAGACGAAATAGAATAAATTCCTCAAGGCAGATGGATTTGGAGCTTGAGGTTCAGGATTTAGAACTAGAAATTAAGAATTGGGAGACAACAAGTGAAGTGGACAAAAAAGTGTTCGAAAATCAAGTAGCAAGATTTAATACCATTCTTAAAATACACATAGATCAAAAGCGGCAATTGAGGAAAAAATGCCAGGCACTCCCACCGAAGATAAAACTAACAAATGAATATACCAGTCATGCAACCTTTGAGATGAAAATACACTTGTTAAACACATATTAAAATTACTTATATAGTTGACATTAGTGTGTTATTGTACTTATATATTTCACTTACATATTTTACATATTTGGCATATATGTATAGATATTGATTGTTTGGTATGAAAAAAAAATCTTTTATTTAATGTTTATAGCCTTTGTAGCGTAATAGATGAGATGGATAGATGTATGTGGTTATATTATGATTATTAGATGTATGTGATTTTACTCTAATATGGTTGTTTTTGGTTGATGTTAGGATGTGCACGTTAATTAGTATTTAGATCATGTATATGGATTTCTACATCTGGTATGTGATGTGTGATGAATAAGGAAGAGTAATACAAGTGTGATTAAAAGACAAGTGTATATACGTGTGATGATTTTGTTACTTTAATGTGTTTAATGTTTACGATTTAGTATTGCATTCTTGATAAATTTAATATGGTTTGTGATTCTATTTATAGTGTATTAGATGGTTTTTATTCTTGTTATGTGACATTTCATGTATTATATAAATGATGATTTTATCACTATGTATTTGGTTAATGTATTAATGTGACTATGGATTGTGGATTACGGTATATGGTATATGGTTACATAGTTGCGTTCTTCTTCCGTGTATGCCTACTTGGGTTTGACATGTTTAGAAATTTATCGTAGATAATTCACAATTTTTCTTTCAAATCTTGTGTCTTATGGATTACGGTTTTTGGTTAATTGTAACATGGTTGTGTTATTTTTCCATGTATGCCTACTTGGGTTTGATGTGCTTACTAAACTTTCATATATACTTTATAATTACGTTTGAATGGTGACAAATATTAATAATTACATTTGAATGTTAACAGACATTATTAATAATCGGTTGTGTAAATACAGGTTTAATTAGATGGTAAGACAAAAGAAGGTTGGAAAGTGCAAGGCTTCACTAGTGCAAGAATCGAAAGATCATGAAACATTCGATAGTGTCACTTATGTGTTTGGAAAGAATGTAGAGCCCCTAAACAAAAATTTCAGGTGTTGGGCAAGAAGATGAGTCTTCCTATCATTCTCGTATGGAACTAGAAATCAAATGTGTAATGAATAAGGCAAATTTTTATACAACCAAGCATGAAAGACTTACATTGCAATATTTAAACTTGTCAAAAAAAGTAAGTAATTATTTGACCAATTAGGAGATGCTTCCTTGAGGAATATGGAGTTGGAGATTGAGGTTCAAGAGTTGGAATTAGAAATTAAGAATTAGGAGACAACTGGTGAATTGAAAAAAAAATTGTTTGAAAATCACATAACAAGCTTTAATTCTATTGTTAAATTACACGAAGGTCACAAGGAAGTATGGATGCAGATGTACATCTACGACAAGGCGTCAACTAAAAAAAAGTACCAGTCACTCCCACTGAAGACACATATAATAAATGAACACGTGACTTTGTAATAAAATGACATTTTCCATGTGACCTTTGACATCAAAAGATGTTGGTTAAACGTATATTTTAGTTTTTATATGAGTAAATAATAATTTAAAAATAAAAACATAATAAAATATTAGAATGTGTGAAAATGAGATAGCAAGATTTAAATTGCAATAAGATTTAGAATGTGTGAGTATTGTGAATCTGGTAGAAAGATTTAAATTGCACATGTACCCTAGTTAATCTACATATTATAGAAATTCATTATTGTTTGAAAAGGAGTTAATTCTAGAGAATTCAAGTACTCATTGAAGCATGTAATTTTCATACTACATATACATTACAATGGTTTTTTAGCGAATAAACTATAACAATTATTCGAATGTCATTCACAATACAATATTATTGATGGACTTGTTTAATTTCTACAGGTTTGACATTGTCATGTAATTTTCTTTCAACTTGTGCATATATTGATTAATGGTTTGATCTTAGTTTAAATGTGTGTTACCATTCATTAAGACTACACATTTGTTTTCATTTATACAAGTCTAACTTCTCATTTCCTCATATTTTATTTTCAGTGCTATACAAATTTGATGTGAAGCATTTTCGGTTTCTAAAAAAATGGTTTTCAAGAAGAAGTTCACAAGAATAATATTGGTTATTTAGATGTAATTCATTATTATCATCCAGTATTATAACAGATTTTATGCATATCCATAGTTCCAATATTAAAAAAATGTTCATCATTTAGGTATTATTCACATTCACATGTGCGGTATGGGAAATAATATTATTTAGCTCTTACTCGAGAATGCTTTGTAAGCAAGTAAAATTGAAGAAAACCTTGGTATTTGCTTATACGATTCTTATAAATTTTGTGTAAATTTATAAATGGTTTCTCTAATATTATGATTTTGACAAATTGTATCTAGTGTAATATGGGCTCCACACATGGGTTTAAATAAAAAGGAGTGGAACTTTTATTATTTTGGAAGAGTTAACATTCATATAAAAACTATTGATTATAATTTAATGATGTTTTTCATATCTACAAATGATGATCTCTCTTATGAGGGTAGATGCCTTATAGAATTTAACTTCACACTTATTTCCCTTAAAAAGAATAGGATTTCCTCTTTTCATTTTTGTTATGTTTTTCATAATATTGGAATATTATTATTCTAATTCATTAGCTATAGTTTTTTTTTTTGTTTTATTAATTATAATTCTTGAGTGTTCATTTAAGAAGTATATAATAACATAATGTTAATTTAGTTTGACTTCTATAAAAGTTAGAATGTAAATATGTTTTTAAGATTTGTTTTTATTTAATGGATATGTAATTTAGATGTGGTTAATTAATTTTTTAAGAAATTTAATAATATTATTATAATAAATGTAGTATTCTCTAAAATGAAGAGGTATTTATTTATATTAATTTTATGTAGGTAAAAAATATTATTTAATTTGTGTTCAAAATGTAGATAACCCACGTATATAATTTATGTGAAAAATAGTAACAATTTTACAATCTTTTTTAAAGAATTTCTACAAATGATTATTGTGGCAATCAAATTGTAGCTTCCACCTACAATTTTTATGTGGCAATAATTCTTGTAGATAAAATTGTAGATATTGCCACATATATTATATTGATGCAAAAAAAGAGCTTAAAATATAGAAAATACATAATTTCAAATTATATAGAAAAACTACAATGTTAACAAATAGTGGAATATTTACAATTATAAAAATTGTGGAAATTTTTCAAATTGTACAAATTGTGGACAATTTACACTACCAAAAATTGTAGGTTCACTACAAATTTTATAAATTGTATATTATTAACAATATAATAAATTGTGGACAAGAAATAATAAGATATGAAATTGTGGATGAACTACAACTTAAAAGCCACATTTGTAAAACTTAGAATTTCTTATAACCACAAAAACATTGTAGAAAAATTGTGGAAAAGTGGCTCTTCTCCTCATGGTAGTTACTTGATATGCATTGCATCATCACAACAAGGAGGAAAAGCATCGTGGTTTGCACCTCGTGGAAAATGGCATTGAGTTTCTCGATGTGTTAAAAAACACACTATATTTTTAAGCACTTTGAAAAAATAAACCTTTCTCCTCATGGTAGTTACTTGATATGTATTGCATCATCACAATAAGGAGGAAAAGCATCGTGCTTTGCACCTCGTGGAAAACAACGTTGAGTTTTTTGATGTCCTGAAAAACACACTGTATTTTTAAGCACTTTGAAAACATCAATCCTTCTCCTCTTGCTTGTTATTTTATATTCATTGCATCATCACAACAAGGAGGAAAAGCTACGTGGTTTGCACCTTGTGGAAAATGGCGTTGAGATTTTCGATGTGTTGAAAAACATTGTGTGTTTTTCAAAGTGTCGAAAAACACACTATATTTTTAAGCACTTTGAAAAAAACAACCCTTCTCCACCTAATAATTACTTGATTTGAATTACATCATTACAACAAGGAGGAAAAGAAACATGGTTTGTACCTCGTGGAAAATGGTGTTGAGTTTTTTGATGTGTTGAAAAACACAGTGTGCTTTTCAACTTGTTGAAAAACACATTGTATTTTTAAGAACTTTGAAAAAATCAAGCTTTATCCTTGTGGTAGTTACTTGATATGTATTGCATCATCACAACAAGGAGGAAAAGCATTGTGGTTTGCACCTTGTGGAAAACAATTTTATGTTTTTCATATTACTGAAAAACACAATGTGTTTTTGAACGTGTCTTAAAACACACTTTATTTCTTATCACTTTGAAAAAAACAAATCTTTTCCACTTGATAATTACTTAATGTGGCGTCAATAATTAAAAAAAGGAGGAAAATAATCGTAGTTTTCACCTTGTTATAATCCAAATTGCGTTTTCTAAAGTGCTTAAAAACACTAGTGTGTTTTTCAACGTGTCAAAAAACACATATTATTTCTCATCACTTTCAAAAAAACCTATTGTCAATTTTTTCCCTCTTGGAAAAAATTGGAAAATGGGAGCCTATTATATCCTAAGACTAAACTAAATGCTTCATGTGGTATTCCTAGACATTTTGGTCAAAATTTTGTGTTTAGAAAACATTTATGCTATTCCAGGTGGTTTCAGAGTCATCTCGAGCTATCCTTCTTTATTTCAGGTCTCAAAGGTTTCAAGTTTTCTCAGAGTAAAAAATTAGCCCTTGGTGGGCCTGAATTCATTCAACATAAACAAGTAATAATAAAGTTGATAATTTATGTTTAAAAGGTTGATTTAAGTTTCCATAACTCTCTGATTTCGAGAAAGAGACCCAGATTATCAAAAATTAGGATAGGGTCAGATTTAAGAAGTAACATGGCATTGAGTTAGAAATAGCTTGCCGAGCAGCTCGGTAAGTTGCTCAGTGAGCTAAAGGTGAGTTATGAGTTGATAGGTTGCATTGGGAGGATAACTTGGAAGCTTGCGTTAAGATTCAAATAGTGAACGACCGAATTGGAGAGATGTCAGCTTAGCAATGATAATGGAGCTCAGGAAATGGTTTGGGGGTTATGGTAACATGACGCAGGTGCTCGAGCTTGGAACTCAATTTATGTCTCGACATCATCATTGACATATCGACTGAGGTATGCATTAAAGGAAATGAAGATCGGGTTGGGTTGAGCTAATGACTCGACAATGTTTATAAGGTGAAAATTGACTCGTGAAGGGCTTCGAATGGAGTCATGAAAATAATGGGTTTGACATTGGTTGAAGCAGAAAGGAATTCGTGAGGGAGCTCATCTGATTAGTTGAGTGATAGTAGCATTTCAATGGTTGATCTCGAAGAACTGAGCATAGGCGGAGCTGAGCCATTCGAATGACGGTGGAACTTGGTGACAGGAGCAAAATGAGAGCTCGTGTCAACCTCACAAAGGGTATATGAAACAACTCAGATTCATTAATAAGGGAGCCTGAGTCATTTGGTCAATGATTCAACAAATATCCACTACACAAGTAAAAGAATAACATGTCATTAAGCTAGAGCTTGAGCTCAGGAAATATGTGGAGAGCTATTGAGTGAGAGCCTCAAGCGATATGTGGAACTAGGCTTGGTTTGATTTGTGAGCATGACATGAAAAAATGGAAGAGATTGGCGCATGGTAAAAGAATGCACGAAGAAATTTGGGGCTTGAAGCTTGAAGGAGTGGTTTTTTGCATTGTTTTGATGAACGAGTCAAGCCATAATGTAGGGAAGAGTTGAGATTGAGCCCGTGAAATTGGATTCCCAAATCGGGAACTTACAACTTGGCATAGGCAGCAGATAGGAGGTCGGAATGTTGAGGGAGCTTAGTTGAGCTCGAAATTTTTGATACAAAGACTCATTGAATCCAAATCCAAAGAGGTGAAGGAAACTCAAACACAGAGCTCATGTTTCTATAAGGGATCAAAGTAAAATGGTCGATTCGGTCAAAGCTAGCCAAGCCATAATGAAAAATAACTCAAGTGATGTGCAAAGCCATGACATGGATGTTAGAATGGCATAGGTTAAGTCAGACAAAGGTGAGCTCAGGGGAATAACGAATCGATTGGTGTCATAGGAAGCCATGGAAATGAGTCTGAAGGTGAGCGATTGGCACAGAACAAAAATTTGACTCATTCGATAGGTCAAAGTGCTTTAAGAGGCACATTGTGAATGGGCATGAATAGCATCAGCAACTCAATGGCTAGGTGTATGGAAAGTCTTGGATATTCAAAGAGCCCAGATCAAGTTTTCTGTGGAGTCAGAATCAAGTGATGAAGGATGGAGAACATTACAGGTAGCTTAGTATAGAATGAAAAGTTGAGGCAGAAGTGGTCGGCACCACATATGACTCAGTGAGACGTTTTACAGAAATGAAGTGGAAGCATTCAAGGATGACTCAGGCATAATGGCGAGGTGTTTGCCAAGATGGAGCCAAATCAAGGAAACCATGCAGGAGCTATATCAGAGTTTATTTTAGACATAGCCTTTCGTGCTTTCAGTGATTTGTAATTCGTAATTCATCCCAATGAGTTAAAAAAATGTGAAGAAGAACCTGAAGCCTGAAAACCTGAAACTCTAAAATTCGAAGTTTTAGATTTTCAGCTTTTGGAGGTGTTTTGATTTCAGAGTTGTGTCAAGTCAATGTTAACATGGTGAGTCATTTGGGATTCAGTTTACAAAACACACATGCCAGTGTGAGGTCATGTCTCAGTGATTTCTGAGATAGTTGGTGGAGTGCAAGTCTGTATCCAATGAAAACATGGAACTTCTCAAATTTTTGTAGTGGTGTTTTGATTTAAGTATCGATTGGATAGGCAAGTCAACCTAATTCCAAACTGCACAACAATTAAAGGATCAGGCATGGGGTCCGGAGGGAATAATGATGAAGTTTTGAGGTGTCAAAAAATGTCAGTCAATGTAAAAGATTACAAAGTCCGGCGGGAATAATGCGATAGGCTTGGTCAAATATTACAAAGTGGGGAATGTTTAATGCAATTAGCTCAATGGAGGTGGGATAATTGTTGAGATCGGTGATGCAATAACTAAAGGCCCACCAAACAATGCAAAAGGCAAGCTCGCTAGCCAGCTTGGCGAGCTGGCTGGTGGGCCATTTTCTAAAACCATCACATTGAGCCCCTAAATACAAATTTTCAAGAGGTTCCCACTAAAGGCACAAGGTGCTTTCAAAAAATTTGTTAAAAATGTTAATTTTAATTATTTTATGAAGGAATTTTAATTTTTATGAGACCTTATCAAATAGCTAGTTAAGCAATGCCCAGGATACTAAAAAAATGACTTTTTCTCAACAAGCCATAACTTCCTCCCCGGTTGCTGTTTATCACAAAATTATAGTTGATGGAATTGGGAAAACGAGAGCTACGCAGTGGAATCATTAGAAAATGGATTTTCAGATTTTTTGGTTTTCCAAAATGGAAATATTTCTTCATTCCAAGAATAGTACCTCAAAAGGTGGAATTGCAATTAATGAGGAAAACATGGTTGACCTGTTTTGCTACAAGACTTGCCTAGTTTGTAGGGATTCTTCCTTCTTTCTATCAAAAACTCATAATTTTATAGAAAATTTAAAGGGGTGCTTATTCCCAAGAAAAAAATTTAGACATTATTCCAAGCTTCCCCTCTCTTCAACAGTTGAGTTGTGAAATTGTAGGCTTTCAAGCCTTTCTTCTCAAAATTGTAATGGTAGCATATGCCTTTCCCTATTGTAATGGTGCGTTGTGCAAGTGCTTGAAGTAATAGAAATAATGTTTTTGATCAATTATATGTCCTTACATAATTTTGTTGCTTCTATTTTCCTCTCTCATGTTTACAGGTGAACTGTGCAACCAATATTTCCTTTACAAGTTTTGGAGGTTATTTTGCTTATCTAGGAATGGAGTATTGTATGCAGTTGGGTTTGTAATGCACTTTCATTCTTCCTCATGATCATCTCTCTTCATTGGCAAGCTGGAATTTTTTCTATCAAAACCCTTTCTTGGTGCATCACCACTTATAATTTATGGTTTTGTTTCTTGCAAATCTCTCTCCCTAATCCCTTGAAATGTTAGTATAGGTCTAGGTAGCTATTTTTAATGCATTAGGAGTAGTGTAGTACTTAGTTTAGGAATAGGAAGTTGGCCTTCTCAGAATTTCACCATGAGCCCAAGTTCTACAGCTTGAGAGGTGATCCCATGTTACCCAATCACACTAAATGTCGTGTTCACCTTCAGGCCATTCGGAGGGTGCAATGATTTAGAGATAAAAAAATTTGCATGCCCGGTGGGACAAGAGTCACATTTTTATAGGTGTGTGTATTTGTTTCCACTTTATTTTCATTAAGTTGTTGTGGTCTTAGTGAAATTTCAGCCTTAGGAGGTATACCCAAGCACAACTGACGACTCCATTGGTCTAAGTAACCAACTCTTTGTGTTACAGATCTGTCTTTTTTACACCCATTTCCATCCGTTTTCTTCCAAATATTTCCATTTTTCTTCCATTCATGAAGCTATGCGACATAGTTTCATTTCCATAGTTGATTTCCCACTTGCATCAACAATAGTACTTTCCATCTTCAGGCTATTTTAACCAACCTCCATACACAATTTTATGACAAAACTTAGCAGCATTCATATCTCTAAGATAAGATCAATGGTCAATTTGATTTTTCACTTAACTATGTAGCCTTTCAAGAACGGGCACATAGAGATGATGGAGGCTATCCTACAGAATAAGATGTAAATTTGAAACTTAAGATGCATAAACTTGAAGCAGGCATGGTACAACCTATATCCACAACTCAAATGAATGTATTCAAGATTGGCTTCAATATAGCTTGTCCATGGGTAGGCCCTATGCCAAGTTTTTAGAGCTTGTAGGAAAAGATTACTTTTATGACTGAAATTTTGCCTTATCTTGAAGGTCGGATTCAAGAAATAGAGGCCTATGAGTTTTATGTAATGCAATATTGTTGATGGGTTGATTTTGCACCACCACCTCAGAGTCCTCTTCATATTTCCCAACCAATATCATTTTAGTATAGAACCCAAATCTCATACTTTTCACCTGCTTCCCATGTTGAGAATCCCATTTTTGCATCCCATATCTTACCATTCCACCATGAATATTATGTTCCTCATTCTTCTAGGATTCCTTCCTTTCTATAAAGGCCATCAAGACAAGAGGTTGTACCTCCTTCACCACCTCAAACATTGAGGGTAACCGTTCAACCCCAACCCACCTCTCCTCTTATAGTCCCGAATTCATTTTGGGAAGACCAAGAGTATGATTATAGCAAATAAAATTAGGAGAAGGAACCTAGTAAAGATGAGCTTGCAAAGAATCTAAAGGAGTGGACTGCAAGATTGAATGTCAAGCAAGTTCCCCTCCTAACTCATCCTCTATCCAAGGTTAAAATTCAAGAGCATACGGTGGAGACTAAATTTGCACAAGAAAAATTACAAGAGGATGATGAACATCAATCTATGTGTTCAAAGTGTAGCATACATGTTGGCACTATGTTTTGGAGACTTTTGATTCCCCACAAATTGTAAAGTCGGTTAAAGAAGAGCATGTGCAAATTGAAGAAGAAAATATCTTCATTGTATCAGATAAGGTGACTCTTATGAGTACAATGACCCTAAGGCATGTCAAGAACTTTCTACATTTATGTCAAGAACTTTCCAATATCCTCATCGAATTACACAACTGACCATTGTAGGATTCTTTCCATGCTAGAATCAGAAGTTTCAAGTGTAGATTATACCATGGAGGAAGTTTCAAATTCTTCCCCTTCTTCCTTCTGTTAAAAATATGATTTCTTAGATGTATTTGATCTTGCAAATTTTATTTTTAAGGGTGGAGAGTGCTATGGTGAAAAATTATTGTTTCAAAGGAAGACACGGGAGAAGTTAGGATGATTCTAGTAAGAATTTAATAGAAATTATATCATCGAGACTTTATTGCTCTCAATTGTGCAACATGTTTTGGCTAATGAAGCAATTTTGGAGGAGAATGTTTTTGAAGATTGTGCTACTCATAATGGTCCTTGAAAGAAATAGTTGGATGAATCTGACTTTACAAGTTTCATGTGGGATGAGGAGGTTAGAAATGCAGAGCAAATTTTCTTTCAGATGAAAGTGGGACTCCTATATGAGCAATACTCTTCAAACACTTGCAGATATTTTCAAGTGATTCCATTAGAGGCTACAAGTGGTCCAAAGTAGCTGCTGCATGGAATTGAAGGAAATGTCACTTCAGTGCCAATAATCCATGTACAAGATCATTTTATTGTGAATGGGAAACAAGAGGGAAAAAACGTCAATGCAACACCTTTCATACGGGGAAGTCTTCAGGTAGACTTTCTTGTCAAATTTAAAGCTAGAAGTAGCAAGGATATTCAAAAGGTCAAACCATGTCCCATGAGGTATTTGGCTTCTTTGGAGCCAAACAAAAATTCACAGCGAGTCACATTCACTGTAGAATGTGAGGATGAGTTTCTCAGTCCCAAGGATCAGTTGTTATTCCTCTATAAGATAAATGCAGAAGAGGCATTCTTTCTCTTTCTAGTTGATGCCTTGGTGAACCAAGTGAAAAATTGGGCTTGTTTTAATTTTTCACTCTCAGTATTAGTCATTGCAGGGTTTTTTTAGCTCACTGTGCCTCCAATTAGCATAGAATAGGAATAGGTTTTCTTTCAAAAAAATAAGTATTTAGAGTGCTTTGCATGTTTCATTTGAAGCATGTATGATTTTTAGTTTTAGCATGCGTTGTGTTTCATCATTTTCATTTCACCGAATATCGGACATGGAATTTTCAAAATAAGAAGAAGAAAAATTCAATTTTAATAGATTTCCATGATGTCAAAAACTAGGAGATGTTTTACTCAAATCTCTACAGTATGTTGTCCATTCCAGATAGTTATGGGTTTCAATGTGCTTCATGTTTAACATCGTTAGATTTTGGGATAAGGTCAAATAGTCTACTTTGAGTTCGGGATCAGTTTTGGGTTTAGCAGTGACTCCATGCCCAATGGATGTTGAAGGCTACTGGAATCATGCTTAAGAGGCAAGCATCCCTGAGAGGTCACCAAAAATGTTGTCAATTTTCTCCCTCTTGGAAAAAATTGGACAACGGGAGCCTATTATGTCCTAAGACAAAACCAAATCCTTCATGAGGTATTCTGGGACATTTCGGTCAAAATTTATATTTTAGCAAACCTTTATGTTGTTCCAAGTGGTTTCAAAGTCATCTCGATCTATTCTTCTTCATTTCGGGTCTTAAAGGCTTCAAGTTTGCTTAGACAAAAAAATTAGCCCTCTAGTAGGCCTGCATTCATTCAACATGAACAAGTAATCATCAAATTTTATAATTTATGTTTAAAAGGTTTTTACGTTTCCATAACTCTCTAATTTCGAGAAAGAGACCCAAAATATAAAAAATTAGGATAGGGTCAGATTTAAGAAATAACATGGCATTGAGATAGAAATAGCTCATCGAGTTTCTCGGTGAGCTAAAGGTGATTTATGAGTTGATAGGTTGCATTGGGGGGATAACTTGGAAGATTACGTTAAGATTCAAATAGTGAATGACCGAGTTGGAGAGATTTTGACTTAGCAGTGATAATGGAGCTCAGGAAATGGCTCAAGGGTTATGGTAACGTGACTCAAGTGCTCGAGCTTGGAACTCGATGTATGTCTTGGCCTCATCATTGACATATCAATCGAGGTATGCATTAAAGGGAAAGAAGATTGGGTTGCATTGAGCTAATGACTCGAAGGTGTTTATAAGGTGAAAATCAACTCGTGAAGGGCTTTGAATGGAGTCACGTAAATAATGGTTTTGATGTCATTCAATTGACAAGGAATTCATGAGGGAGCTCATCTAATCAATTGATTAATAGTAACATTATGATGGTTAATCTCGGAGAACTGGGCATAGGCGAAGAGATAAGCCATTCGAAGGATGGTGGAACTTGGTGATAGGAGCAGATTGAGATCTCACGTCGAGCTCGAAAAGGGTATATGAAACATCATAATATAAATACCAAATTCTCCATCATAAATAAGTTCCTAAATTACAACCAAATACTAATTTCCCCCTTACTTACGAGTCAAATTTTGGCCAACAATTGATAATCTATAGGCCTTTGAATAAAATTAATTGGAAAAGATATGGTAATGTGATGCAGATCAACAAACTTTAAGTTGTAAATCTATGGGTTTCACAAGTATTTTCTATTGAAATTCTTATCCTATTGAAGCTCACTAATTTATGACTTGACAAGGATTAGTAATTTGAAGTTCTAGGCCGAGGAAATTCTCAAATTCCATAGAAGTCACCACAAATCTAATCCTTAAATGATTAAAATAAAAATGTCTCACAATATTTTCTCAACATTTAAGTACGAAGTTTTAGAATGCTTTGGGTGAATGTACATGTTTTCTTTTGTGCAAGAATGGAATTATGAATTTGAGGATTCACAATTTACCTTACCTACTCTAATTACACATTATAGAAATGATGCCATGCATTTCATTTCAATGTGCATACAAACAATTAAATCATGTTTATTTTCAATATTATGTGGACCATAAATTCACTTGTCATAGCTATCAACCTCATGAAAAATTATACCCTTGTCTTTCAAGGGTAAGGTTGTTGGGATGTCCTTAGCATTTGTACATGGGGGATTATTTCACATTCATTTTTTTATTTTTTTAAATTACATCAGAGAGCTACTAATTATAGAGGGAAAATAAAGAATGTGATTTTAGTCCTGTCAGATATGTGATTTTAAAAATTTTGATATCTTGTATTGTGGATGTTTCACTAAATAGTCAGGTGGAGTTTTACCACGTAAATTTGGTGTTTATCTCTTGCATGTTTGGTACTTTATATATTTATTTTATCTCTATCTTTGTCAACTTTCTGCATATTCATTGTTACAAATTATGTGGTTTCCTAACAAATCTCATCTTGTACTACCTTGATATAGTTTTTAAGATAATGATTATTCTAGAAAAATTAAAGTAAGATATGTGAATTATAAAAAATAGCACAACTTAAGCAGATCCTCATAATCCTAAATATAAAATTTATGGTTAATCATAATTTTATATATTACATTTCTTGCAAACATAGAAAGGTAAAATATAATATGATGATTATGATTTTCGGACTAATAGATATTCAAACACTTTACTTATCTTTCTACAATTGCACTGAGTCTTCAAAAATTTGATCTTCTTTTGAAAATCTTCTTAAGATACTAAACATACGAATAATAAGGATAAATATTTAAATATTTTTTTAGATTTAGTCATACATTAGATAAGGTTAATTAAAAATTCTTTGATATTTTTCATGACTTTCAAATATATATATATATATATATATACACACACACACACACACACACACACACACACACACACACACACATATCTATAAATATATAGTAAATATTGTACTTTTTTATGGCTTTTTTCAACAATGTGCAGGGGCCTTCAATCGATGGAACTTGGATCAGTACTAAGAACCCATTAAGAAACATCTTGTTAAAAACTATGGCATTTTTTTATGCGTTCGGTGGAAGAGTTTTTGGGCAGCCCTTATCGAGTGCATTCATGCATTAAGATTACTCTATCTTGATTTTTATTTTTGTATGTTTTACATACTATACTAATGAGTACTTTAATAAATAGGTGTAGACACAAATAGGAGCGGCTACCCTTCACTTATTTGTCACCTATGTATGGTGCCCTCCCTCTCATGGTCCCCATGGCCCATGCCCCATGCCATAGCCAGCTTTATGATGTCATGCCGGAAACCACTTATCGAGACCCATCCCTTGACGCGACGATTGACATGTGGGGTGGAACACACTCTGACATGGACTAATCGACATGGATGCCAGGCGGGATCAATTTCAATTATAGTTCTTTGTGCCCACCGGCCTTCCGTGCCAAAGAATTATTCCCTGTACCTCCGAATCGTTTCCACCTATGGGAAATCATGAGAAGAACCAGAATCTTGAGCCATGATCGCCATTGTAATCACATTTTTCCTCCATTATAAGCGGTACAGAGAAGAATCACGGGTGAAGGAAGGTGGTTATCTGTGGCATCTTGAGATCATTCGAGCCCCTTGCCACTATATACAGTTTGAAGGGTAAGGAAGGTGCTCGGAGTAGGAGAAAGGAGCAGGATCCAAATTCTTCCATTCGCATTTGTTGTTAGCGCTCATACCCACTCCTTTATTTTTCATGTTTTCTGAAAGGGTTTCTTGTTTTTGTGTTTGCATTCTTTTTGTACTGGTATTGTTGTTTTTTGTTTCATATCCATGGATGCCCACCTATGTTTTGTTTTGTTTAATATTTCATGTTTTCACAATGTATTTTCACAAGACATAATATGAAATCCTCGAAACCCTTACCTTGTCATCATGCCATTTTTGTTTTTAGATTGATTCTTTGGCTTGAGGTCGTTCGACCTGCTGAATGGGTGCCTTGTTTTCACTCTTGAGCTAATGTTGGCATTTTGATATGACATAGCCTAGATAATACATTTAGGAATTTTTGTTTTGATATGGGCTTGTTTGAAAATGTGTCTTGTAGAAAACCGTGCCTACTAAGAGAAAATCAACAACACTTCTTAGACCTTTGACATGTAATAATCTAACTTGGCTTACTTCTTGGCTTGAGTTGCATCGTATTCCATGTAGTTCTCATAAACTGTTTGAAAAAATGTCTCTATGAAATATGGTCTCTAGGGAATTGTTTGACAGAATGCCTCAAAGAATCTCTATGAAATGTTTGAAAAAATGTCTCTAAAAAATGTATGAAAATTTGAATAGTCTAGGTTTTTCAACATTTTCCAAATTAGAACTTTGACCACTAGGACGTTCATTTATTTAAATGTGGTGTCTGGAATTGTACATAAAATTGTATCCTGCGCAGAATTACCAATTTCTAGTCACTCTTGGAATCAATTTTACAATCTATAGCTTTATCCCATTCATATGAATCTCATGTAATCATTGAACTACAACTCTATCCTACTCATTTGCCTCTTATGTCCAGCAAAAAATTTCCTTAGAACAACAATATCCTCATTCATTTCCCTTATATGTGAGTATTTTATTTTTATACATTCATATACCATTCGTGTTCCTATCATGTATTTGTTTCACATATCTATCAAATTCATGTATATCTAATATGCATCTTGAGTCTACTTATACAACTCTAAAATCTCATTCATTTAATAATGAATTTAGTGTTGATTGATAGGCTTAAATTTTGGTAATATATAAACCTAATATATACACATAATCAAATAAATGTGACTTCATAATCCCATATAACTATGAAGATAGATCAAGACCGTGCATAATATGGAACAGAAACCCCTAGTATTGTAATCACATTCTCTTAGAGATATATTCAAGAAGAGGGTACATGCCATTATAATTTGAAGCCATTGAAAACAAATAAAAAAATGAAACTATATTAATATGATCCACAAATGGATGAGTGTTTCAGTTGCCCTCTTATTAATAGAATGATTTCATATACTTATCCCTATGTTGTGATGCCAAAATAGAAGTTTCCCTCTTATTAATAGAATCATTTGTTTACGTGAGATGAGTGTGTATTACTGCACATCCTTCCCCTCCCCCCTTATGTGAATTCATAATCTCAACTCAAAATCTTGATCAAATTCCTCTAAAAAACTCCGAACAACCACAAATAGGATATATACATTTAATGTTGTTTGGAATAGTTTTAATGTTGATTTTTTCTTGAGATGCCATGGGAGTAATTTCATCTTCTCTGCAAGATCTTATTGTTTTCATGGAGTAGCTAATTATATAATTATATAATGAAAGGAAACATAGATAATTATATAATGTAAGGTAATAAAGAAGAACAACATTAAAATTATGTAAGCTTTGTTTTTCAACAATGTCAAAAACCTTCTGTGCAATATCTTATCGCTTTCATGGATTAGCTAATTATTTAATTATATAATGAAAGGAAACTGAGATAATTATATAATGAAAGGTAATAAAGAACAACAAGATTAAAATTATATAAGCTTTGTTTCTGAAAAATGTTGAAAAACACTATTTTTTTCGACAACAAAAATTATCAATTTCTTCTTTCTTATCATTCACGATTGTGTCTCAATAAGATGATCTCGTCTATGGAAGTAAATATTATTTAGTAGTAATGCCATATAGTTAAATTATTGATGTTATTTACAACAGATACATTTCAAATGTTGTACACTATAAGCTTCTTATATTTTTATAATATATTATTATATTAAATGTGCTTATATTAGGTATTTACTATTTGACATAATGCCTAAAGATATATGGTAGTAATAAAATATTATAGAACAGATTTAAACAAGAATTTATGCATCATATATGTAGTAGAGTTATCATTTTTGTGCAAAGTAACTTAGCTACAAAATCAATCACTACTACTTGCTATTTATGTTAAGAAACCTTTATCATGCAAAACGGTGAATATAGTTTTTATCTCAGATACTAAAATGACGCTTAACATAAGAAATATATACTATTTTTGATGTGTTATTCAATATATTGTGTAGATTTGGATGATAGATCAATGGAAACCCTTTTTGGTCTGAAAATTTGTTGGGTGGGCAGATCTATGGATAAACAAAGGCCAGCAGTGTGTAGAGGCAAAGCCCCTCTTTGAGACAAAGCAAGCGAAACCGGTAGTTTGCTATTTTATAAAGCATGAATCTATGCAAATATACACTATTCTAACTCCAGGGGCTTTGGATCTCATCCCGGTAGAGGTAGTTCAACTACTGAACATAAAGGCAAGAGGGGAAGGAATGGAGGAAGGACATATCCTCGAAGGAAGAAAAGAATTGGATTCCAAACAGAAGGTCGAATGGTTTATGCTTTGGGCTGGTAGTAAAATGAGCCAAACTTACTTGCATAAACAAACAAAGCAATACTGATGAACATCTGAAGATAAAAAGAATGAATCCAACAGAAATAGAAACATAGATCTAACTTAAGAAAGATCTGATGCAAATAACACATATATTGAGCACAAAGTCTGAACATATATATTAATATCTTTTTTTTACAAGAAGGCACAAAGTCTTTCTCTCCTCTTTCTCTTTTTCATACAAAATTTTCCACCTGGAATACAACAAGTATCCCAATATTTATAGAAGGAGAAGAAGGAAGAAGATGAAAGAAAACCAACCACTATTTACAAAATATCTACAAAATATTTAAAAGTCAACTGTTGACTTTGGGGCAAGTTTTAGGATGGCAACATCCCATGGTGCAACATGGATGATGTCATCACATGTGCCAACATGCTTTTAAATATTTTACAAAAATGGGATATTCATCTAGGAGGAAGAAGCTATTCACCATCGTCTCTCGGCTCAAACTTAGTATCCAGGTGGTGGCTCAAGGGAGTCAATGTGACACTACACCCGATACTCTGCAAACTTGCTGATCATTTCTTGAAGTCGATATTGATCAGGACCACTGAAATGGTCATGAATGACTTCGCAAGTTTCTTTCTCGATCTTGAGCTTGTCGGAAATACAGTGAACTCTTCATTGGCATCGATCAAAAAGCCAATGAAGTCATGACAGGCTAAGAGCTTGTTAATGGAATCTCGATCGAAAGTGATCGCTGTGCAAGATCTCAAGAGACAATATCCTTGAAGCGTAGGAATGTATCATCTGCCTCTCTCAATTCATAGGATGCACTCTGAGCGTGATCAGAGCCATCTTCGAGACTATCTTTTCCATGTTGTGCATTTATTCCAGGGCTTCTTCCTTGATTTTGTCAATTCACTCCAGGATGTATTCCATTTGATCGACCCGGTAATCTAAAGTAGTGAGAGATTTATAATGTGCCTGCGGGTGATCGATAACGCTGACCTTCAACAGGTCATCAATTGAACAATTGACCATTGTCTGGAGTGTTCCTTGCTACAACTTAGCATTATCTAGTTCCTCGGAGAGGGAACTTGCTACTGCTTGTAGCTCTTTATTTTCTCGAGTTATATCTTAGTGGAGTAGGGTAAACCTACCAATTATCTCTTGACCATCCTGGAGGATCTTCTCAATCCAGGATGACACGGTTGTACCTTGTTCAACAATCTTTATGTACTCATTTATCTTCTCTAGGCTGGGAATATGAACAGATTATGTAGTAGATGTTGAAGGAGCTTGAACCATTTTATGCAAATCTTGGAGGAGATGTTTATTCTGTTCTTTGAGCACTCTCTTCTCCTCTTTGGACTCATGTAGCTTTTTGTAGAGGGCATCTACAATTGACAAGGCTTGTCCTTGCAGAATTTCTGATGAGGTTCCCATTGTGACTTGAGTCACTGTGAAGTCTGTAGGAGACACATCTTATTTCTTCTTTATGGGATCCGGATAGGCTATCTCCATGACCCTTTCTCCTGAGGCACTTTTTGAGAAGCGAGTTATTGTTTTTTGCTTCTTGGGTCCCTTTGTCTGGAATGATAGAGAAGTCCATGGGTGCTATGGGGACCTTTCTCTTGAGCTGACTCAAATGGTAAGAGATCTACCTTGGACTTATGGGAGCGGGATGAAGGAAGAAGACAAAACGGGAGTAAAATGGGGAAGCAACAAAAGGGGCCACCATAAAGAACATGGATACACTTGGTGGTGGCTTCGATAAGGAGTCCAACGTCTGCTACTGCTCGGGGCGGGAGTTACCACAGGGGAAGAGAGGGACATGGGAGCAGAGGGGATCTGCAACATAATGGAAGAAATGCTAGGGACAGATCCGCGAGAGAAGAGAAGATGGAAGAGGATGGAGATGGAATGGAGGAAGACGAAGGAGAAGACACAACCATAGGAGAGGTTGCTTGAGTGACAGGAGGAGGAAGGGGAGCGGAGGTAGGGAGGGTGGTTATCTCAACAATTGCAGCTATGATAACATCCTGAGCAAATGTTTCCATTGGAACACTTGCCACTTCTTCTCTTCCTAGGGACACTAAGTCCACTATTTTCTCTTTTGCGATAGAAGGAGGGATCTTAGGATTTTCCTCTTGCTTGCTTGGCTCTCCAACTTTATCTTTTCCTTTTCCCTTTGGCAAGTGATCTGGCCTTTGAGGATCCCTTCCTAAGGGAGAAGTAGTGAAATCTACTCCAAGGTAGATGAGACCATTTCGTTTGCACCAATTCTCAGTGCGTTGCAACGTGGATTTGACCCTTTCTTCTATGGTCTTGGGTGCTTTAGTCCCATCGATACTTGCAAATGGCCAATCATCCCCATCCGTGTCAAGGTCAACCTGATCAATTTCTTGACTGGGCTTCTTGAGATCTTTGGGATGATGGCAACTCCATAATGGATGATCTCTGCCAAAACCAGTCAGGAGTGATCCTTTCGCCTGATTTCAATTTCATGATTTACATCAATCCATATGTCCTCGATCTCTGGGACATGGATGGGATTGATCTTTTCCTTGGGGAGGCAACTCAGGTGGTCGGGATTGGCCTTCTTGGGGAAATCATGCTTCAAGTTCAGCAATTCTAGATCAGCATACATTTCCCGTGCTTTACCTATTGAGGTGCAGGTGTATCTGCCAACTGTAAGGGGGAATGGAGTACCCCCTTTCTTCCTTTTCATGCACTTTTTGTGATATGTAATTAGTTGTCTTGACAGCTCCAGAAGAATCAACTTGGGCCCTACATACCTTGGTAACTTTGTTGGCTCTCCCAGAAAGTTGGCAGCCCTGAGATATGTGAAGGTGGGGAATTGTGTAAACAAAGCTCCCCATTGCTTGGTGGCAGCGATCACGCTCATGCTTGGGTGGCCGTATCTCATGTTCGGCCTCAATAGTGATCACCTCATAAAAAGAAGTAAATCGTTGATTTTATTGAACTGGGTGATACTGTTCTCGGGCCTTAGCTCTAGGTAGTACTCATAAATTTTGACCTGGGGCCATACCCCACTTTTATTTAGTCCTGGGAACTCTCTCTTCGATGAACTTGCATACTAAACATAAGAATTCATATAGAATTTCCAGGTTGTTGAAACCCATTGGACTTCCTCCGAGATAGTATCGACATGATTTCCCCCCGGAGGCGTTGATTGGGCACATTTTTACTCATGGTCTCTAAATACCTGAGTATCCATTTGTGAAAGTAGTGGGTGTCAAGAAGCCCAAATACTCTACTGAGGAAGGTGATAGTATCACTCAACTCCTCATTGAAGTCACTGCGATGGATGACTTGAGGCCATCTACTCACTACCTTCTTGTTTTTTAGGTAGACCTCATTCATCATCTACATACACTTGTCTTCATTATCGGTCCATGTCTTTAAGCATTCTTTGTGGCTTATTGCCACATACTGGCTGTGGTGAGGAATGCCCAATGTTATTTCAAAATGGCGGGCAGTGAGGTTGATGATCACCTTGCCCTCGTTATCTTCGACACATCTTGTGTCTTTGTTGTAACATCGGGCCACAAGCATGATGAACTCATTGTTCATGGCACTTACTGAAGTCCTATCGCAAAGTGTAGCCTACTTCCCACCAATTTGTCCATTCATGGGCCACCGGTAACCTATTTGGTTCTCGCCCAGAAGTCATCTCTATCTATGTGTCCCAACTCGGAGTCTCTGATGTCAAGACTGCACTCTAGCAAGCTAGTCAGGCATCCTGACTTTTTGGTATTTATATTTCATCTCCTGCTCTGTCAGCCTTCCTTTACCCTTTGACTTTGTTGTCTTCTTGCTTGACGAAGACATGTGTGAGTTCAACGATAGTTGTTGCTCTGAAAACGGGATCAAGGAATTCTAGCACAGAAGAGCCATGTCAATCGTCATTTCTTTCATAATGAAAGCTTGCAGAAAGAAGAATGAGCAATTATGAGGCTTAGGGCCACGAGGCACAAGTTCATAACATAGCGTGCGAGAGCTTAAAAAGGCTGGGTGCACTTCTAGAGATGTCAACATGCAAAAAGCTATGCCAAAGGATTATAAAGGGAATGCGCTTTTCAAGAATGTATACGAGAGGTTTGAAGTCGCAAGGGAGAGCAAGGTGTAGGTCGTCAACATGCGACATACGTGTTAGTGTACAGGCAGGTTTATGTGCCAGCGACTTTGGAAAATTACAAGAATCGGAGTGCCGCAGAAACATGGTGTTCAAAAAATGTGCAATGATTCGGCTCTCCAAGGCACTGAATTTTGGAATGCGCTACATGGAAGCTTCGATGTAGCAAAGGGTTTTATAAATGGCACAGATTTGGAGAACACTGACATACAAAATGTTGATGCTAGTTGGGATACACACTGCGCCTATTAGGAAATTTGTTATGTGGTAATACTGTCGTGAGATTTGGAATGCGTTCCATTGTGGAGACAATCTTATTAAGGCGCTTGGCCTTGAGGTGTACTGACATATAAAAATAAGCGCGCCTAAAGGATAAATCATTTTCAGGCATTTACTTGATCATTGACATATTTCTCTCTTCATTACTTTGACCTTTTTAGTTTTTCGCAAAGTGACGAAAAGAGAGAGGGTTGGTGGGATTTTATGCAGGGCGAGTCTTCCTCGTACTTCTAAAGATTTGGAAGGAGGGATAAGATGGGCTTTCAATGGTGATGGGGGTAGTTTATTCATTTTAGTTTTAACCTTTATATAGAAACCTATGTGGTGTCTGGCAAACCAAGAAGCAAAACTACAAACGGCAACTGATAAGAGTGATAAAAACCACTTACCTTGGTTTTATTAAAAAGGGCGAAGGACTAGCGTTGGGAGTCCTGAAACTCAAAAAAAAAGAGGAATGCGTGCATGGCGAGGGATAAACTTTATAGGTGCGAGAGGAATACTTTTCACAATTTTTAAATCATAGAAAATGATAAGTGTTAAGTGCCCATATATAGAAAATTTGGCATTTATTGCACCACCAACTTTTCTTTGGCGCATCTTTTTAGGTGTCGACATAGGTCAAGATGCGTGGCTTTCGTACGATTTCTTAGTTAATAACCACAAAGTGGTGAAATCGAGCGCCTTAGCGTCTGACATATCTAGATGCCAATACAGAAGTTTCATGCTTGACGACATTTAAGAAAGTGTCAACATGATATTTCCAGCGTAAAGGGTCATAAAGGGAATTACTGAACTTTTGGGTGCGTGTTTTTAGGTGTCGACATGAAACTTTTAGTACTTACTAGCACTCGGCGTAACTTTGAGGATGATAGCATGTCATTTCCTATGCCTAAGGTATTTTTAAGTGGGTGCACATTTTATGATATCGAGCACAACATTACTTGCACTCCAGCTCAGAAAATTTGGAAATGTATGATTCTTAAAACTTTGTTATTTCGGGAAAGGAGTTTTGTGCCATTTTGAACATTGTGGATGTATCTTTTTTAGGGGACCAGAAATGAAATTTTGGTATAGTATATTTGCAAAATAAAGCCCTTGTCAATTTTTGTAGATAATAACGGTTAGCTTTTTACTTGGGACTATCCTTATGCTTGGAAACTTGAAGGGCAGAGGGATCCTGGAATTCTCAAGGTGCCTATCCATTAGGTTTCTGAGAATTCAAAAGTAAAGAGGCGGCCAGAAGAATAAAAGGGAAAGCACTGACAACAAATAGAAAACAAACACATGACCAAAGAAAACACACAGCAAAAGCAAAGCAGCGTGACAAAGCGGCCCAGTCTCTACTTCCTAAATATTTTGAGGGTGCTGCCCAGCTATAGGAAGCTTGAAGCTCGGTCTCCATCCAAATAAGAGATGATAGAAACTATTCTCTCTATTGAGCTGATTGATCTTGTGTGGCCCTCTCCGAAGAGATTTGAGCTTCTAGCGCGTGCCCTTAGGTTCTCTTCGACTCGTCCTATAAAAAGAACAAGATCTCCTACTGGAAGTCTCTTCCGCTTAGCCTTCTTGTTGAATAGTCTCTCGACTTGATTCTAATGTTCAATGATCTTGTATCGGCGACACTTATCTATTTCTCTTCCCCTTACCAATTTCTATTAGGTCCATAATCCTCTTTCTTTTCAAGAGAATTCTCAAAAGTTAAAGTCTTGTCCTTCAATCGCTCAATGGCGAAGGAGCAAAGGCAGGAGTTCAATAGTAGATAGGGATTTCAGCTGCCGATCCCATATAACACCCTGTAAGGGGGTGACATTCGAGAGATCTCTTTGGAGTAATCCGGCTCTACCCACAAAGCATCATATAATGACTTGTGCCCGGGACCCTCCTGGTTCTCATCACCCTAATTCAGAACAATAGTCAATGCTCTTTTTTGTTGCTTAGATTCTTCCCCACTATTTCGCTTGAGGGTAGTAATCAAAATCATGGGCTAAAGGTTATTCCATATCCATAGCAAAAAACAATAACTTTCCTCCTGAAGAGAAGTTGGAAGCGATTACTCGAGAAACAATTTTTTTGTGGAATGTCGAATCTTACAATGATATTTTCCTTGATGAAATTCTAGCAAACAACTGCTAAGTAGCATGCTTAACGTGTATAGCCCCAAATTCCATTTGGGTAGAAATGTAATCCATTGCTATTATTAGGACATAACTGTATCCTCATGCTCTGATTGGGAGATTGAGTTCTCCAATGAAATCGATTCCCCATTGCACTAAATGGTTCATCGGTAATAGACCCGGGCCTAAGAGGAAATGCAGCGTAGGGCACCTTGGCTTGCCAAATAGAACTTATTGACAAAGTTCTGCATTTTGCATACCACATGTGGTTACATCACAGGGAAATAGCATCGCTGGCGGTAGTACCGCCCAATGATCTCGCAGCTATGCCAATAGACAAGTGAGAAGTGACCACCACGAGCCGTAGTCATAGAAAATCTCCAAAAACTCATCTCTTTCAGGTTTCGTCGATACATCTTAGGAAAATTTCATCTATCCCACGTTTATATAACTCGTCATCCCATATGACATATCTCACGGCTACGAGCTCTACCATCTACCTTCTGCCTTGGTCACGAGTGAGGTTGGGCTCTTTCACCATAGGTGAGAGGTGAACGTAGCCGATGTCTGGTCAATACCATTTGTCCAGCTACTTACGACAAATGGGACCCACTTAGTGAAGCGAATCCACTCTCTTGAAGCTCACCTCTGTTCTTTATCGACATGATCAGCTTAGCCTCTGAGGTGCCTTTGAATCTTTGTTTTTTTTTTTTTTTTTTTTTTCAGCCATTAGGTGACATAGGCCCCTTACCTCTTACCAACTTAGTTGGCTTGATCTCCCAAATCATACTCCACGTCTCCTCGTGATCTAATTTCCTCGTAAGCTCCCTAACTCCTTTTGAGTTAGGATAAGACTCTAACGGCCGTGTCGTGGACCAAATACTCACTGTATTGAGAGTTCAAAATGTAATAGAAAATTTTTTTATTGCTTGAAGCATCACGGCAAAGGCATGCTTTTCAGTATGTGACATCTTTGGAGTTCATGTACGGCTTAAGAGGGAGAACTCGCCCATGAAAGCAATTGGGGATTAAATATCCCCTGTGAATTATTCTTTGCATTAAGATGAGTCGACACGCACGACAAAGGCATACACCGTACATGATGAAGTCTTTGCATGATGTCCGCCACACCCGAGAATGGGATGCATGAGTGATAGAGAGCTTTTATATCTTTGACATGATGTTATTCCTTCCCTCACTCTATCAAAAATTTTGAGATCCTTTCTACCATATTAGAAATATTGATGAGTCTTCTCAACAAAATCAGGGACGAAGCGTTTAAGGAAATTTACCTTTCCGAAGAAAGAGTGAATGCTAGTTTTCTTGTGGGCAAGGTAAGGCTTTGAATAGCCTTGACTATTTCAACATCTATCTTGGTTCCTTCTCTTCATTGACTTAAATGTCCCAGGTAGCTTACCTTCGCAACCCAAAAACCGCAGTTTCTTGGGATTTAGCCAAGTCCGAGTGTTCTAGGCAGATCCCAATTAGTACTTGTTCCGAATGATCGTCATGATCACTTCATTTTTTGGAGAACACGGTTAGGTCATCTAGGTAAACTATGATGACCTTTCCCATCATACCCTTGAATGCAAAATCCATCGCTTGTTGGGAAGGTGCCCTTAGCGCATTGAAGTTAAAGCCAGGCGACATTACTGCTTTGTAATGGTTGAAAAGGTACTGAGGAGTGGTAATGTTATTATTTTAGTACCGATCTTCAAGCATAACTTGGAATTTGATTATACCACTATAAAACTACTCGGCATGGACAATGACGTTTCTGAACTAGTAGTATCTGAAATTACTTGATCCATTGATTGGCAAAAGCGGGTGGGTAAAGTTATCCTTTAGAGACGATTTAGTTCTAAATTGTGAAAATCTACGCATATCACGTGATTTCCTCGTCATTCTTCCTCAACTGATGCACAATATTCTAAGCAACCCGAGTGCACTATGGTGAATGGGAAAAATTATTACGGCATCCAACATTTTCCCCGAAATTCAGCTTGGATTGTGCACGAGATCTCGGGGGTTGTAATTGCCTTTGCTTCTCGGTGAAAGGCATGACATCATCCTCTGAAAGTGGGATGTCATTCTAAATGTCACCTTGATTTGAATGACTTTAGGTCAGCATAAGACCATGCTTTTCTTTCATCCGTGTATTTCTTGGCTGATTTAACAAACTTTCACTTCTCTTGGTGCATAACACTTCTTGATGTCTGCTACGAAGCAGCGAGGATGTTCCCGTAGACCCAAATCTGACAAATTTAGTTTCGAAGAAGAGTGAGGATCATCCACCCTTAACTTTTTCTTTACTGAAAAGCGATCGTGATTATCGAATAGTCATTCCAAGCGAAGCCAAACCTTTGAATCTTATTTCCTTTAAATTTGCGTTATTGAATCTTTTGATTCATGTGTAGCTTGACCAATTAGAGACTCATGGAATGTAGAATTTGATCCCTCGAAATGAAGCTCTCTGAAATTGCTCGGCTTTCTCTATGGCAAATAAGCTGATCATGTCATCGTTGAATACTTGCCAAAGTGTTGTTAATTATCGGCACGCTTGGGTGGAAACCCACTTTAATGGTGTAATATGTATCCATTTTGGAGTCCCTGGATGAGGAGACATGAGGAGATGCTTTGAAATGACTGGGCGAATCGGTACGTCTATCACTTGACCTTGTAGAATGGGCTTTGATTAATAAAGCGTCAAATTCCCTGGAGATGTTGTCCCGCGCAATCGCGTTGCCGGTAGCGCTCTTAGCCGCATCGTTCTCTTACTTGAGTGTGCCCACTTTCTACCTAATTGACGGCTACCATTTCGATATCACTGCATACTTTAAATTTTTTTATTCCCTTCTCTTTGACTTATTGCCAGACGCCAAGTAACAAGGATTCATACTAGCAAAGTATTGTTTGTATCAAAACTTTACAACTTGAAAGATAAAGGAGAAAATCTCCTCTTCTGGAGATATAAGCACGACTCCAAGGTGCCACATATTCTTGTTGCGCGACTACCGTAAAATTGTAGCATCCATACTTTGTTAAGGTCACTCCTCCTAGATGAAAAGCGTCCCGATCTTGTCTAAGTCAATGGACAAGAAGTAATGTCCACATCCCAAATGATTGAAAAAGAATATGATCCTTGCAGGGTCCTCGAGTTGGTGACCAGACATGTTATTTTGTGATCTGAACTCCCTAATGTTTGCATTACTCCTTCTGAATGGGAATCCTAGCTTTGGACCCGATCCACTTATGAATCTCTCCACCAAATTCTCTACAAAAGCTTCTTCGGCCAAAATTTTGTATGCGGGTACCGAATGTTAGCTTATGAGGATATTCATTTTTATCCTCTTCTCGAATGCCGCAAATGCAAATCATGTATCCTCGATCCGACTCAATCAATGGTACCTGCTTGCTTCTATGGAGTAAACATATGCCAAAAGGTTTAAGAAGATGCAGGGGCCCAAAGCATGTGGTGATTCACGCTTACTGCCGCAGGCCTGGAATCAATTATGCTGTCATAGCTTGCACTATTGGATCGTGGAGGGAGAGATAAAAGTGTCTAATTTTTCCCGAGGTGGAGGTCGAGGCAACATTTACGCGGATGCAGCAATACGTAACTGAACGAAGTACAAC
>CM031237.1:211726497-211803803 GCA_018340775.1 Taxus wallichiana var. yunnanensis | reverse complement strand
CGCAAAGCAATTTTGATAGAGCTTTGCAACAAAAAAACTACCTCCATTTTAATGAGCCCAACACTCCAATTTATAGGAAAATGAGAAGAGAGAGAAAAGGGGAAAATGGAAATGCTGAAATATATCCTTGACCACTTGTAAGAGGCACTAAATGGAGTGAAATGATTGTATATTACTCATGAGGATCCCAATATTGTCCTAGGTGCCGAGCGAGAGAAAGAATGATGACCATACCTCTTAATTGCACTCCAAGCTACGAAATAAAACAACTGTCATGAACCCGGCCACGTTTTATGGAAAATACCAATCTATTTCTCATCAAATATATAATTTATTTATTTAAATGCGTTAGGCTTGGAGCCACGATTCAATGGTACCAATTTTGTGTGATTTTGTTGAGAAATGCAAAATTTATGGCCTTCTGAGTGTGGCAACTATTTTGGGTGCAAGCGGGCGTTTTTGTCATTTGACGGGAATGAGCATTAATTGAATGGAGCTGAATATATTTATTTTATTTAAATATATCTACCCTCATTAAAATTAAGAAAGTCGTTCTCATTCCAGAAAGTCCAATTTTATGAAAATCAGAGCTCGGAGTCAATAGTTATGGCCATTTGAAGTTCGGGAGGTCAACTTTGACTTTTCCTTTGAATTTCGGGTTTCGGAAAAATTATATACGCATGTCAGTACATCCCAAACACATTCTTCCACATCATTGATTCAAAGATTCCTTGTGCAGTGATTTTGCCTTTACTGCATCTTTACGCGTACTTTTGTCTCATTTGTCCGGACAAAATCTCCGCACCACCCGATAAACTAACTTGCGGCAAATCGGCCAATTCACATCCGGGTGCACTTTTGTCCATTGTCCCACGGTATGTGGAACAAAAATTCCAATTTTTCTAATTTTCACTTCCTCTGACCATTTCGGCTTTTCCGTCTCGACATCCCGAACTATCCCACTTTGACCGCTTTGGAGACAAAAGTTCCAACATTATTTCTTGATTCCTTTGTATTTGAGCCATGAAACTTGGTACGATGAACCTTAAGTACGAATCGCCTTTGGTATGAACCACGGCCTTCAGGACACCGATGATGCATTAAAACAAACTGCGACTTCATTTTTACATTTTTTCTATTTTCTAACTCATTGGGATTTTCCTTGGATTGGAGAGTTAGAGAGAAGCGAAGGGCCCAAAACATGATTTTGGGTATTGAATTAATTTGCTTGCTCGAGCGCTTAAAAGAATCGATGCATGTTATCAAAATTTACCTCGAGGAGTGAATTTTGGATACTTGATATTATCTAGTGCCATGTCATATCAAAATGCCAACATGAGGCTCAATGAGTGAAAACAGTGGCACCCACTGCGAGGTTGAAGCGACCTCGAGCGAAGAATCAGGCTCGAAAACAAAAATGACATGACAACAAGTTAAGGTTTTCGAGGATTTACGTATTGCATCTTGTGAAAATACCTTGTGAAAACATGAAATATTAAACAAAATAAAACATAGGTGGGCATCCAAACTGGATATCTGAGAAAAACCACAGACTATCTTGAATCTGAAAAGAATGCGAAACACAAAAATAAAAACCCTTTCGGAAAAAAAAGAAAAATAAAGGAGTGGGTATGAGCGTTAACGACAAATGTGTGAATGGAAGTATTCGGCTCCTTTTTCCTTTCTCTGCTCAGAAGCACCTTCCTTACCCTTAAGCTGTATACGGATGTGAGGGCTCGAATGATCTCAAGATGCCATAGATAACCACCTTCCTTCACCACGTGATTCTTCTTTGTACCACTTCTGATGGAGGAAAAATGTGATTATGATAGCGATCATGGCTCACGCTTAGTTCTTCTTGTGATTTCCCTTAGGTGGAAATGATTTGGAGGTACCAGGAATAATTCATTGGTGCGAGGAGGGTCGTTGGGCACAAAAGAACTATAATTCAAATTGATCTGCTTTGGTATCCATGTCGATTGGTCCACGTCAGTGTGTTCCACCCCACATGTGTCAATTGTCGTGTCGAGGATGGGTATCGATAAGTGGTCTCTGGCATGACATCATAAAGCCGGCTACGAGGCATGGGCATGGGCCATGGGGACCATGAGAGGCGGGGCACCATACATAGGTGCAAAATAAGTGAAGGGTAGCCGCTCTATTTGTGTCTACACCTATTTATTAAAGTACTCATTAATATACTATGTAAAACATACAAACTAAAAATCAAGATAGAAGTAATCTTCGGTTGCATGAATACACGATAAAGGCATGTAAACTCTACCACGAACACATAAAAAAATGCCATAGTTTTTGAAGAAGGCGTTTCTTAATGGATTCTTAGTACAATCTGATCAAGTTACTGGCGATTGAAGGCCCACTGCACATTGTTGAAAAAGCCATAAAAAAGTACAATATTTACTATTTGACAAATCATTTTAACCTTGTACAGGCTGTCACCTCATTTTTAATTATAATCATGGCTGACTGCATTGTTATTATAATGTTATAATAGTAAAGTATAACTCCACCAAATACTAATCGCTGGCTAGTTCATTTATAAACTTGGTAGTTGTACCTTATAGAATTGTCAATAAGCTTTAAGATAATGATAAATAAGTTGCTGAATATGTAATATTTAAAAAAGAAACCAGGAGACTTAAGGACCAAGGTCCCATTAGGGATGAGATTTGATGGCTGACGCCACGTGTCAGAACAAAAATCTATTGAGTTAAAAGATTTTAAATAATATGTCCATATTTATTAATTTTGTTATTAGGTCTGATAGGAGCGGGCAAACTATTTTACAAAGCTTAATTCCTAGAGTGCGCTCTTAAGTGACGTCAGAGAGCATTTTGACCCAAGATACACACATAAAACCTGAACAAGAGTTTTGGTTATGGTGATTTAGCTGTCACAATTGTTTATAGTTTTGCATGCATAGATCAATACAAGATTTGATGATTGATATCAAATTAATGAATATCTACTCTGTAGGGACATCAAACTCAGGCCATGCCTGAGAAGCAACAGGCCAATGAAGGACACGCACAGGGTGTCATCAAAGCCTATTTTGCTGCACACTTCCACGACTGAGAGTTTTTATTCATGTGGGGTAGACTATGAATATGAACCGTGATTTAATGTTTTTATGTCCTGATTCACAATAAAGGTAATTTCACACATTTTGGATTTGATTATTTAAAGAACACCGGAACAGATAAAGGTGAGTGGTAAAAGATTTTTTTCAGAATAATCTTACGTATTGGTTCATCATCTCTAGAGGCTTGTCGCTTTCTATCATTTAAGGATTACACGCTTTTTGTGGAATTTGAGTATTTGCATTTAATGTTAAGGTGACGTAAACTCTAACCTCGAGTAAACATCTCTGTTAGCTTTGCTCCAAATATTCGTTAGGTAGACATGTTCCTAAACATTGGAGACTTCTTCTGGAATTTGAGCGTATATATTCAATGGTGTGAGATACCATGGTGTAAAGGCTGGCCTCCCATCATCATCGTTTATCTGTATAAATTTGTTAATCCCTCCGAATTTGTTTATATGTATTTCCCTTCTTAATTAACCATCACATTTATGGATGGAGATTTTAGTTGCAAACAATATGTTGTAAGTTAAATAATTTTTTAAAACAAAATAAGAGGAGTGATAGAAAAAAAAAATACTAATTTTGTGATCATATATGATTATGTAAATAATTGCCACACTTATTTTCTTTATATAGGGTGATAGTTATGCCTTTTGATGTAAAAGATTGATTACATTCCTTTTCCATAAATAATAATTTTGACATAAATATAAAGATTAATATATATTTAATAAAGGATATCTGAGTTTTGGAATGAAATAAAAATATATATAGAAATATCAAGAATATGAAATTAAAAAAATAAATTAAATTTGTGAACTCATACATAAACCAATAATCAATAAACATAAAATACACAAAAGATATGGTACATAAAACTTATTGACAATTATTTAAAGTAAAACCAACAGTTATAAATCAATTAACCAGACCATAAGTATTTGGTAGAGTTGTCTTTTACTATTATAACATTATAATAACAATGTAGTCAGCCATGATTAGAGGCCATATTTTTGGCAAGCTTATAATATAATTTATGACCAAATAAATTATAGGTTTGCCTAACTTAATATTTTCCTTATTATTTGTAGGCTTGGATGGCTTAATAAGATTTTGAAAGAGGATATCCTTTTTCTAGAGATTCGCGTGTAATTTGAGAAATTTGAGTGATTGCTGTGACAAGTGAATTTGCGGTCCACATAATGTGAAAATGAAACAGTTTAATGGTTTGTATATACATTGAAATGAAGACAAGGGTATAAGTTTTCACGAGTTGTGATAGGTGTGGACATGTGAGTGAATTTGTGGTCCACATAATATTGAAAAGAAATTTGATTTAATGGTTTGTATGTACATTGAAATGAAAGACAAAGGTATATTTTTATGAGTTGTGATAAATTTGGGACAAAATTTGCGATCCCCATAATGTGAAAATGAAACATGACTTAATGGTTTTTGCATATACATTGAAATGAAAGACAAGAGTATAATTTTTCATGAGTTGTGATAAGTACTATGACAAGTGAATTTGCGGTCCATAATATTGAAAAGGAAACATGATTTAATGGTTTGTATGTACATTGAAATGAAAGACAAAGGTATAATTTTCATGAGTTGTGATAAACTGCGACAAGTGAATTTGTAGTCCACATGATATTGAATATGAAACATGATTTAATGGTTTGTATATACATTGAAATGAAATCTGAGGGTATAATTTTTCTTGAGTTGTGATAAATTTGTGACAAGTGAATTTAAGGTCCACATAATGTTGAAAATGAAACATGATTTAATGGTTTGTATGTACATTGAAATGAAATACAAAAGTATAATTTTTGATGAGTTGTGATAATGCTGGCCGAAGAGTGAATTTACATCCCACATAATATTGAAAATGAAGCGTGATTTAATGGTTTGTATGTTCATTGAAATGAAAGACAAAAGTATAATTTTCATGAGTTTTGATAGTTGTGACAAGTGAATTTGGAGTCCACATAATATTGAAAATAAAACATAATTTAATGATTTGTATGTACATTGAAATCGTCCTTTCTCTAATGTGTAATTAAATAAGGTAAGAAAAATTACACGAGTCCTCAAATTCCTAATTCCATTCTTGCCTGAAACAAAAACATGTGCATGCAGGTAATTTATTACTCCATTTCCCAAAGCATTCTAAAACTTTGTACTTAAATATTGAGAAAATATTGTGCGACGGTTTAATTGTAATCATGTAAGGATTAGATTTGTGGTGACTTCGGTGGAGTTTGAGAATTGCCTCGGCTAGAACTTCAAATTACTAATCCACTGTCAAGTCATAAATTAGTGAACTTGATAGGGCAAAAATTTTAATAGCATTGCTTGTGAAACCCATAGATTTACCACATAAATTTTGTTGATATGCATCGCCTTACCGCATCTTTTCCAATTAATTTTATTGAAAGTCCTATAGATTGTCAATTGCCATGCTAACATTAAAAGCTGGTAGTAAAGGGTAAATTAGTATTTGGGTGTAATTTGGGGATTTATTTATGATGGAGGATTTGGTATTTATATTATGATGTTTACATTGAAAAAATATAAGTTTTAGGTGTGCCCAAGTATCAAACTTGGTTTTGATTATAAATTCCTTGCCGGTGGTAGAATTTTTATAATGTGTTGAAAAGTCTTGCTAATATTACACTTTCGATATGTTTGGATTGAATATGGGGTCAATATTTTTATTTTTGTGTTGTTGCTCCTACATATGATCAAGCGAATCCGGGGGCCATAAGTGACTCCACTGAGACAACTCTTTTATACCAATGTGAAATGCATGTCATCCATTATTCTTGTTGAGTTTACGTTGTGAAAAAAATTACTCTCATCCTCATAAATGATTACAATCTTCCTATCACCATATCTTCTTGTGTGGCTCATTCAAATGCACATATATGTGGCTTACTGACTTATATTTTTGTAATTTATTTAACCACTTTATCTATACAAAAAGAATATGGCTATATCATGGTCTATAAGAGAGTGTAGGTTTCCTTTAAAATGCCTCAATGTTGTTACACATAATCCTTACACTAGACATGCAAGCCCACTACATTATCTCAACTCTTTAAGAGTGTGTTTAGGGGATCTGACTTACATAACTATGTCTATATTAGAGATCTACCAACCTCATTACATGCCATGAATTTGTCATCCCATCATCTTTGACCAACATTGATAAAATATAGACTTATTTTATTTTACATCTTTAGGGTTATAATGTATCTTAGGAACTACACTATGGTATCATTTAAGATCATACTAGTGAATGAAAGCGACTATTATAAGTTTTAGATCATAGTATCCCTTTCGAAATAAAGATTAATTAATACAAAAATTGTTTGATATGTTTATAATGCACTAATATTAAGCCAAATAGAATTATCTTCCATGCTGAACTAGAATATTGTTATTTTTCTAGGATGTTTGGTTAATGCTTATTTATTGTGTTATATTAGATTTATAGTTTTGGATGATTTAATATTGTTTTTACAAATTACTATATTTTTTGTTTCATAGTGGATGGTTTTAATTGGAAGACAACTACCGATTGGGAATGACAATATCTTGATGGTGTTTAATTATTAGACGCTAATATCCGTCAAGATTTATCAAGAGGATTTACTAGGCATAATGTTATCTTTTAATTTTAAATGTTTAACATCTTTAAATGTAATACCTATAATATTTGAATGGAAGGTTATATCAATATTTATAATCTTATGAACTTATTTATGATGGTGGAAAAAGAGGATTGTGAGGCTTCATATAAAAAAATGGTGCATCATGTCACATAAATAATAAAATGCAGTTCTAATTAATCTCATACAATAACCCACTTTCAAAAGAATTATTTTCATAAGAATGTGTCTTTTCTAGTCATCCAATGGTTTCAAACCCTTTACATAATTGGAAGCATGTAAAATTTGGAAGAGCGGTATTTTATTTAAAATATTTTTAATAAAGTGTATGTTTAGTTCACTCTTAACAATTGATATATAACTATTTCTTGTAAATTTTCATCATAAAAGGGTTAGATTAATATATATTACCTTAAACATGAGATTAAAACTAACAATTCTAAGTGGATCAATGCTTGTGAGGATAAAATTATTGAAGTCGTATGATTTTCTTACAAAGTATCATGAAGCATTAACATGAAAATATAAACTCTTAGGAATCCTAAAGGACACTTCCTATGACAATATATTAGTATTGTATTAAGTAAAAATCAACCACACAACTTCAAACACACAAATTATATTGTGTATTTTCTAATGCGGAAAATCTAATGAGTACAAACAATGTTGCATCAACAAATATTAGTAGGCATTTGTTCATCTATAATCGCGAACATGGTGAAGTTGATCCATAAAGCATTATCATTCCAACATTTTAAGAGTACATATAAAGTACATAAAATAACACCATTTTAGGCATTGACATAGGTTCTATGGAATTGGTAGAGTTTATTAACAAGCAATAGAATCTAGGAAGTTCCTTCATCTATTGAATGTATAAAATGATAAGTCATAGTGAAAAGGTATGATGTACTTGAATAATATCTGAAAGTCTCATCGATGTCCTTATGAATACCTAAAGTATCACACTTTTGAAAAATTGAGGTCCTTGGGAAAGCAAAAAAAAAAAAGTCACTTGTTGAGTATTGAATAATGAATGGGATAAATATCTTTGGGATAAGAATAAATGGCAATTAATCCTAGGTTATGAGTCGCATATGGCTGGTTACTTAACATTATTTAGGCGAGTTATAGGTTTTGCACCATTAGTATTCACCCACTCAAATTTCATTTTTAAAAAATAGATTGCCACAATCTAAAATTTATTTGAGACTAAGAAAAATGTTCCTTAAATTACACACTTTAATAAATGTTGTTGTGTTCATTTCGATTATAAAGTTAAATTGGATGAATAAGCAAAGCTTGAATAGATTATATCTGAAAACAAATGTTTTGATAGAATGTGGACTTAGTTTATTTTACATCTATGTTTTTTAATATATTTTTATGTCTACAAAAATTATAGCCTCACATAAGGAAAATCAACACTTTAAGTGAGTAGGTACTCTTGCCAAATAGCCTCTATTTTCTCGTGTCTTTCCAGGCATGTGCCACAAAGGATGGTGGAGAGAAAGGGAATCATCCAAAAAAATTAAAACAAAGTTTGTAGTTTTATGTGTCTTCATAGATGTGTATGCATTGTGCGATATGATTTTAACCTAAGTGATCAACTTTGGGCTTTGGTGACATGTGGAGGAAACATTAACTTTCACGTATACAATTGTTGGTGCTTGGTAAATATAATCTCTATTTAGAAGAAATATCTTGAATTTATTTCTTTCTCTTCTTATATGGTTAAAAAGAGGCACATTTCGTTTCTCCGTAATGAGCGCCAGTGTTTTGAAATAAAAATACAACTAGCAATTGCATGTGCATAATGCAATGTGAACATCGAATGGTATATGTTATTATATTTAGAAAGACAATTATTACTTTTGTGGTTGATATTGATAAGGGTGTGATTTATAATATTGATTTTCTATTAAAGTGAAAACACATGTTACGAAAATACATTAGAAGGGATGTTAGATAATAGTTAGTTGTGTAATAATTGAATCAAATGCAAGTGAGACATGTAAGTTTGCTAATACTCACTCTCAATAATGTTGTGAATGTGAAGTGTTTTTGTCAAACTAGATTGAAAGAATGAATAAGTGTTTTAACATATTATTTCTCCATCAAACTAAAATGAGGCGGAATATGCAATTATATATAAACAAATTTGAAATGGTTATTGTACATTCCAAATTTCTTTATTACCTCAACGAGTTTGAGTGCATCATTGTTAGAGCTATTTTGTGCATATCTTACAATCATAGCATTCCATGAGACCACATTTCTTTGAGGCATTTTGCAAACAAAAAAGCGGTATATGTTATTTTGTTATAGGGATAGTTTTTCTTTTGTAGTTGTGTTTGTTTAAACTATGGGTGATTGATTTTGTATGTGTAGAAATATAGATGAGTCACTTCATTTAAAACGTGTAAAGATGAGGTCTAACACTCAAAACTATTAAAAATGCAAAAAAATGATCTAATGTACAAAGCTTTGGATGGAAACAACTATAAATTGCATATGGTTCTTTCTCAAAATTTTAAAAATGTAGGTATATTTGTGCAAATGAAGAAATTAAAAATGTGTTGTAGTTGGTTAACATAAAGAAACAAACAACAATAAAAAGGAAAAATCGAACATGTATGTTGAAAAGTGTAATTTTGTAATTGTAGATATATAACCGAACCACTTCATTTAAAGGTTTCATCTCTTCATTTCAAACTTGTTACAAATTTGTACATATATATTTACAAATATCATATCATGAGTGGTATCATTTAGCGAGAATATTTTATTTAAACTTAACATGAGAAGAATTATATCATGAGTGGTAGCCTTTTGATGGTAATTTTATTTAAGTAAGCATGAGTACATTTTGCCCCCCTTGATCGAAATGTCGTCAGGATAGGAGAAGTGTTGAGAAAAGGAGTAATGCGGAGCTGCTATCAAAGCAGTGTAGTATTTATGAAGGGTTGCTGATAGTAGTCTTGATCCCTCCTTTTTCTTTCTCTGAGTGTTATGTGTGCCATTTTTGAGTACCTTTTGAATGAAAAAGGAGGTGAAATGTGTAAAAGAAGAAGAAGCGAGGAGATGTGGTTAATGTTCTTTGTAAATGAATTCCAGATTTTATTTATCGAAATGATTTTCCTTTGCCATATATTCCTTGAATTATCAATCTTAGTGGAGGTAGAAGTGTTTTGTTTGTTGAATGGTGCGAGATGGTATCAAGAGCTAGTTGTTGTTCTCAAGACAAATGTAGTGTGGTAGATTGTGGTGTGGCTTGCATGTAGGTGTTATTTGTGTATGCCATTGCCTTTTCTATCTCGATGAATGATGAAAAAGTTATCTTTAAATAATGTGTAACACCATGTATGTTCTAATTATTGTGTATGGTAAAATATTATTTCCCCAACATTTCAAGATTGTCAAAACCCGTGTTGTTTCCCGGGAAAAAGTTATGCGAAGACCTCCAATTCCTCCTGATGGTTTGTGTTGAATACGCATTCGACCTTAGAGTCGATCTAACATCATATCATGTCCCGTGTATCCGTCTTTGAAGTACGTAAAAGATGCCACGGTGCAGTAGTTGTGCTTAAACATATTACAAGCGATCCTTTAACCAATTGTTTTTTTATTACAGACGCGTTTTAACTAATTTTTTTCTCACGGATGTTTTAAACCAATTGTTTTTTACCTAGATTAACTATACACATAATATGAAAAATTACAAATCTAACAAGAGTAAAATAAAAGAGTTTGATAGTTTATTAGTGGAAAATATCAAAATAAAAATTTAGTAAAGCACGGTTCTAATATTACCTCTGTTCATATTAGTAATGAAGAATGATAGCAAAAAAAATCCCTTTTAGGTTTAAGGGGATGTAATAAAAACAAGAATCACAAGGTAAAACAAGAACATGTCCGGTCTTTCAAAATTGGCACTTGCAAATATGCAGAAGAAAATTTGAAATACCTACCCAAGAAGAGAGTCTCGAAGAGTAACTTGACTATGCCCAATCATGTATTCTTATTGGGTTCAATATAAAGGATCGGTGGAAATTGTAATTGGAAATTTATTCTCAACCAAAAATGGTCAAGGAGACTGGATATATTAAATAAAGCATAAATCTTACTACTCTCTTATTTTAAATTATATTTTTCACAATTTATACAAACAAATGATTTTTCGCCTAATAATCGACAAGATTTAAGGAAAAATAAGGGAAGTAATATTCTTGGGATGAATCTCCATTTTTACTCTAAAGAAGACCCGGGCGTCATGCCTTTGCGAACACAATCACATTAATTAATTAATTATCCATGAATACCTAAGTAAAGAAGAGAAAATGTTTTGGTTTGTAAAGGATCCGCGTTCGAAGTATAATAGCCATTACTCACAGAAAAAATAAAATGATTCCTTAGCACTTGGACCCTATGTCGTCCCCACTTGTGTAGCAAAGAAAAACAAGAATCATAGAGACTTGTAGGGTTTAGCCCTGTAAAAAAAAATTGTTGTTCCAATGGCAGATTTTATAGTGTCCACTTCCCTTTGACACCTATTATTTTGATTTTGATATTGTTGGCTATACGTATGGACATTGTAGCATCATTTTGGACTTAGCTTGATGTTTGATGATTGAGATACATGGATTATGGTTGGACTTTGATTTATAGTATTATGATTTTGTGGATTATTAGGGGTATGTTATATAGATGATGATGGACTGTCGACATGGTTATGTATTCTGACGTTCATGTTTTGTTATATTGAGTAGACCTTAGTAGTTAAACTAATCTTGTGATCCTATGAATATTGATGAAATGCAAAATTGAGATGTGTAGAAATTGAAATTGGTAACATTACTCATCTAGATGATAATTTAATTTAAATTATATGTGGATGCTTATTGATTTATATTGTATATTTTATCTAGGATGTTTGATGTGGCCATGAGGCCGAAGGAGGTATTGTATGTTTTGCAGGTAAAATATAACACAAAAACCAACGAGGATTGGAGACCAACCACATCGAGAATACCGGATAGATTCAACAAGGGTCACCATAGCAAAACTAGTGTTTTGTGGTGTGTGTCTTGTTTTTTGTTAGGGGGTTCCCATGGGGGATAACATCTAAATGTGACCAAGGGGTGTGTGTGTTCTTTTATTTTGTTTCTGTTAATTTAATTTTATTATGGGACACCATTTCCATGCACTTCATAGTTGGGTTACCAATGTCGAGATACCACCACAATGCCATCATGTTCACAGTGGATAAATTGATGAAAGTGGCTCATTTTTCTCCTATGAAGAGCACCTGCACAGCTAGTGTAGTGACACGAGTGTATCTTGATGATATTTTCATATTACACAGGATTTCGTGGAAAATCATTTCACGACGGTAATCCTTTGTACACTTCCCACTACGGACCACCATGCAACATTCCCTCGGGACGAGGATCAATTTCAACACAACGTATCACCACAGAGACAGATGGAAAACCGAGTGACCTGAATCAGATCTTAGAGGACATGCTTAGGATGTACGTTATGGATCATCAATCGAGATGGGAGGAGTATTTGTACTTGGTGGAGTTTTCCTACAATAATATTTTCCATAGTTCGATAGGCATGGATTCTTTTCAAGCACTATATCGCATGGAGTACAAGACACCTCAGAGTTGGGACAGGTTAGAGGATAGGGTTTCTCTTGGGCCAACCTTATTGTAGGATATGGAGTAGTAGGTTGTCTTGATCAAGTAGAGGTTGCATAATGCGCGGGGGATGTAGAAGAAGTATACGGACCAGCATAGGACATATCGTGAGTTATGAGGTTGGCACGAAGGTGTTTCTTTTTGTCGAGACCACATAAGATCCCTATTCGTTATGGAAAATGTTCTAAGCTTGCTCCTAGGTTTGTGGGTCCTTTGATATCTTGGATCGCATTGATCCCTTGGCCTAATGCACCGGCTTTTCCACCTTGCTTGAGGAGTAAGGAGATTTTGGAGTGCTCGTGGTGTTTTTTGAGCTTGTTGGTGATCGTTTGGGTTTGAAGAAGCTTGGAGATTGACTCTTGGAACAAAATTTACTACGAAAAGGTAGGAGATTTACTCTTGCTTTATGTTTTTCCTTTATTTTGTGTATATGTGCTTGTTTTTAGTGTTTTGGAATGCTTGTTGGGTGCTTGGGTAGATTTCCTAAGTGTGGTGTAGGAGGGGACTATGGGGAGAATTCATGTAGGGAGGCATAAGATTTTAGTTCATGTTTTGGAGAAATTCGGGTTGTGTGCCCCACCTTGGACAAGGAATGCTTGCATTTCTTACTTGTTTCTTGTATGAGGGAGGCATAAGAGAATGAGGGAGGCATAAGAGTATGTGGGAGGCATAAGAGGTACTTGAGGGAGGCATAAGAGTATGTAGGGGTTTTGAGATATGTATTGGAGGTTTTAAGGTGGGCACCCATTTCCCATTGGGAGGCATAAGTGACCTCCCATAGGTTCTTGCTCCTTTGGCTTTCATTTTTAAGCCTTGTTTATTTTGTTGTTATTCCTTCTTGTGTTTTTAGTTTGAGTTGAATGTGTTTTGGAATGGTTGTGAAATACTTGGTTTGTGATGTGGAAGCTTGTTTTTGCCATGTGTTGGATTCACTTTTCATTGTAATGTGGTTGGGGCTCGGGGCCAATGAGGAGGATGGCTTCTCCTCCTCATTGGATATTTTGATTGGGTGAAGAGTGTTGCCTCTCCCCCCATTTTTGTTGTGGATCAAAAAAATCATGAAGGAGCTCTCTTGTTGGTGATGTGAAGCTTGGAGCTTTTGTTGGAGTCCTTAAGAAATTCCTTCTTGTGAGAAGCCTTTTTGTTTTCCCACTCAAGGTGGAAGATTGTAATATTGCATTTTGTTTTAAAGGAAATGTTGTATTGTAAGTTGTAATATTATTTGAAGAAGTTCATTGAAGAGTTGTAAAATTTTCCTTCTCCTTAGATTGTAGTATGGAAAGAAAAGAATCAAAATGGAAATCTTGTGTAAAAGTTTAGTTGAAAGTTGTATTGTGAGAAAGAAAGTTTACTTTCATTGTGAAGTTGTATTATTGTAAATGAGAAAGAAGAAATATGGAAGTTGTAAGATGTTAAAAATGTAGGTATAGCAAACTTGAATTCATAAAAGAGTTGTTATAGTTCTTTTGAACATATAAGTTGTAGTGAAAATGAAAGAGACTACAAATTTGAGGTATATTGTTATGTGGGAATGTTGCATTTTGTAGTAAGAAAATAACAATGTTAGAAGTAGATTTAGATCCTTTTTACTCTTGGAATTGAAAGAAAATTAGTTCAACAAAATGGAATTTATATTGTAGTTATTATTACTATTAGATTTGAAAATGCTTTAAATGAATAGTTTCAAGTAAGGAATGAATAAATTGAACTAAAACTTACAACTGGAAACTTTAGGCATATAAAAATAAACTCAAAATGAATTTTAGAACACTTTAGTAACTTTTGTTTTTTGGGAAATCTCATAAATTAAGGTTACTTTTTTTTAAGAAAGCAGGACCGCTGCCTGTGTAGAAGGATGGTCTCGTAACTACCGCTCCGACAAAGTGGCGGTTCTCGAATCGTCACCGGGAGGGTAGAAGTCCTAGGTCTATTGGCCTTCCCTAGGTGACAGTTCCAGTAACTTACGTGGAAATTCACGATCCACTCCTATGCAATTTCTAAGTTGTAAAAACTAAATTTTAAGCTTGTAAATTTACCTAGGAAACTACCAGCAAACAAACAATGGCTAAATCTCATGGCTTTAAGCAATAAAATCTTCAAATGGTGTTTTCAAAGTGCTCAAACTTGTATTTATAAATGGGAGTGGGGTTTTCCCCAAATAGAGAACCCCAAATACAAATAGTTTTAAAATAAAACCAGATTGGTAAAGGAAATCCCTTCAATCCTTGAATGGGAGAATTTACAATGATAAATCTACTATATAAACTAATCTAAGCTTTATTTCTTGGTAGAATCCTCCATAGTTATTCCCCCCTTCTTCCCATGGCTTCCTTTGCTCCAACCTAATATTTTTTTAACAAAAGAAAATAAACCAAATGAGGAGAATGGGGTAAGAATATGTTTTAATAAGAATGCTTATGGAATTTTAGGGCTAGTTTTGAACCACAGGATCTAGTGGCCACAATTGGATCGATCCAAGAGTTGAGGATCAATCCTACATTTGTTTGGTATGGATGATTTTTCTAAATGTTTTAAATAAACTTTAATAGTATGTGTATATGGAGGAATAGGGCCATTTAATTTTCCTTGGGGTGCAAAGTCGTTCTTTAGTTTTTAGTATGCTTTAGGAAATTAATGGAAAAGAATTTAAGCTAATAACATAATGAAACTAAAATAATTAAGTATGAGGCTAACATTTTTGGGATTGAAAATTAACTAAAGAGGAGAAAACTATTAACCAAGTAATTTCAATTAGGGCACCTTACTAATGAATTTTAATTAATCGACCTTTGAGATTAAGAAAAATTAAAATATTTAATCACTTAACTAGACCCGATCCATATATTGTAAAGTTTTCGATTATTGGTGTAAATTAATTTAATGTACCTAGGGGTGACACCATGTAACCTTTTAGCTTAACAAAAAAATTAGTTACAATTTTTGGGATAAGTGTTAGGTTTTAACGTGTTCCTAACGTCATTTTGCGGGCGATTCTGACATCTCAAGAAAAATCGACATTAAAAGCTATTCCAAACAACATTAAATGTATATATCCTATATTTGGTTTTTGGAGTTTATTTAGAGGAATTTGATCAAGATTTTGAGTTGAGATTATGAATTCACATAAGGGGAGGGAAGAATGTGCGAATACACACTCATCTCACGTAAACAAATGATTTTATTAATAAGATGGAAACTTCTATTTTGGCATCACAACATTGGGATAAGTATATGAAATCATTCTATTAATAAGAGGGTAACTGAAACATTCATCCATTTTGGATCATATTAATATAGTTTCATTGTTTTATTTGTTTTCAATGGCTTCAAATTATAATGACATTCACCCTCTTCTTGAATATATCTCTAAGAGAATGTGATTACAATACTAGGGTTTTTGTTCCATATTTTGCATGGTCTTGATCTATCTTCATAGTTATATGGCATTATGAAGTCACATTTATTTGATATTTGTATATATTAGGTTTATATATTACCAAAAATTAAGCCTAGCAACCAACACTAAATTCATTATTAAAGGAATGAGATTTTTAGAGTTTTCTAAGTAGACCCAAGACGCATGTAAGAGATACATGAATATGATAGAGATGTAGAAACAAATACATGATAGGAACACGAATAGTATACGATTGTATAAAAATACAATACTCACATGTACAAGGGAAACGAATGAGGATATTATTGTTTCTAAAGAAATTCTTTGCTGGACATAAGAGGCATATGACAATGATAGAGTTGTAGTTCAATGATTACATGAGATGCATATGAATGGGATAGAGCTATAGATTGTAAAAATGATTTCAAGAGTGACTGAAATTGGTAATTCTTGCGAGGATGTAGTTTTGTCTGACAAGTCCGTACACCACATTTAAATAAATGAATTCCCACGGTGGTCAAAGTTCAAATTTCGAAAATGTTGAAAAACCCAGACTATTCAAATTTTCATACATTTTTAGAGACATTTTGTCAAACATTTTGTACATATTTTTGAGGCATTCTCACAAACAATTCCCTAGAGAGCGTATTTCACAGAGACATTTTGTGAAACATTTTATGAGAACAAAATGGAAGATGATGCAATTCAAGCAAAGAAGTAAGCCAGTCGATTATTACATATCAAAGGTTTGAGAAGTCTTTGCTGATTTTCTCTTGATGAGGTATGGTTTTCTAAAAGGTATTTTGTCAAACAATTTCATATCAAAACACAAAAGTCCTAAATGTATTAGCTAGAGCCATGCCATATAAAAACACCAACACAAGCTCACAAGTAAAAAAATGGCACCCATTGCAGAAGGTCAAACGAGCTCGAGCCAAAGAATCGAGCTTAGAAAAAAAAAATGGCATGACGACAAGTTAGCGGTTTGAAGGCATTTGCCTACACAACATTGTAACGGTTTTGTATTGCATCTTGCGAAAATACCTTGTGAAAACAAGAAATATTAAACAAAACAAAAAAGAGGTAGGCATCCATATGTAACAAAAACACAACAATGCCAATACAGAAAGAATGTAAACACAAAATAGGAAGCCCTTTCAAAAAACACGAAAAATAAAGGAGTGGGTATGACCGCTAACGACAAATGCGAATGGAAGAATTCGGCTCTTACTCCTTTTTCCCACTTTGAGCACCTTCCTTACCCTTAAAGCTATATATAGTGGCGAAGGGCTCAAATGATCTCAAGATTCCACAGATAACCACCTTCCTTCACCTATGATTCTTCTTTGTACCTCTTACATGGAAGAAAAATGTGATTACAATGGGGATCATGGCTCAAGTTTCTGGTTCTTCTCATGATTTCGTAGGTGCAAATTATTCGAGGTGCCGAGGAATGATTCATTGTGTGGAGGGCGGTAGGCACGAAGAACCATAATTCAAATTGATCCCTTTGACATCCATGTCGATTGGTCCACGTCATGGTGTGTTCCCCCACACGTCAATCGTCATCTCAAGGGATGGGTCTCGATAAGCGGTTTTCGGCATGATGTCATAAAGCCACAACTCTGAGGATAAGAAATGGGCCATGGGAACCGTGAGGGGCGGGACACCATATATAGGTGCAAAATAAGTGAAAGGTAGCCGTTCCTATTTGTGTCTACACCTATTTATTAAAGCACTCATTAGTATAGTATGTAAAACATACAAAATTAAAAATCAAGATAGAGTAATCTTGGTGCATGAATACTTAATAAGGGCCGCCCAACAAATCGACACCGAACGCATAAAACAATGCCATAATTTTTGAAGAAGACGTTTCTTAATGGGTTCTTAAGTATAATCCAAGTTCCGCAATTGAAGGCCCCTACACATTGTTGAAAAAAAAAAATGTGAGGAGCCATAAAAAATGTACAATATTTACAATTTGTGAGTATTTTAACCTTGCACGCAGTTGCCACCTCGATTTTAATTATAGTCATGGCTAACTACATTGTTATTATAATGTTATAATAGTAAAGGACAACTCCACCAAATACTAATGTCTAGCTAATTGATTTATAAAGTTGCTTGGTTGTACCTTAAAGAATTGTCAATAAGCTTTGAGATAATGATAAATAAGTTGTTGAATATGTAATATTTAAAACAAAATGAGGAGACTTAAAGACCATGGTCCCCGTGAGGGATGATTTTGACGAGTGACGTCCCTTGTCAAACGAACAATCTATTGAGTTAAAATATTTTAAACAGTATGTCCATCTCTATCAATTTATTTATTTATTTAATAATTTAAAAAATACATTATTTTTGTAGTGGTATTTATGAGTTTTTGTAAGAGATTATATCCACCATAGAAATGCATTTTCAACAAAATATGTTATTTAAATATCTATGTAATGTTTGCACTTATATTTATATTGAATATGATCTATGTAATGTTTGCACCGAATTTGTTCATATTAATAATGACTGTTTTGATAAATTCTTTTAGGTCGATAAGGGTGGGCTAACTATTTTGCAAAGCGTATGGTTAAAAGGAAAAATGTGGGACACATGGAAAAAAGTTCAGTCCCTAAAGTGCACTCTCGAGTGACGTCCCGAGAGCATTTTGACTTGAACGCACCAAAAATTACCAACACAAGAACAACACAAAGAAATACAGATAACTTTTTTTTTTACTTGCGTTGACTCAACACAACACAACATGTCGTCACAAGGTTACAACCAACACTTGGAATCATTTGTTACGGGAAGACCACAAGGTCAGCACGGAAACGTTCACACTTATCAAGGACAATTTATTTTTCTTTTGATAAGACAACATGAAATTCCAATCCACATGACACACTCACGGCTAGGGCAAGCCACAATAAGAAATGGTTAGGGTTTATTTATTTTGGTAAGACACCCTTTAGCTCATGACTTAAGTTTTTAAGGAATCAATATATGTTTCGCACAAAGTTCATCTCACCAACTGAGTTAATTTCTTATACACTGAAGAGTAGTTCACTTAAAGTCTTCTCCTACTTACTAAATCTTAATATCTTCCAGAAACTAACCATTGTTTTCCTTTAAGCTTGATTAAGAGTTCACCCCAAAGGGATAGTGTTCGCTAGTTTAGCTAGGGGTATCAATTATTAAATGTTTACTTCACAAAGGATGTTTTCATTTTGATCACTCATGGAAGTATTTGGTTTCAAATAGATCACCTTTACATTTATTTGTTGAATATAAAATTATTATTTTTGTTTAGCTTCTTTAAGGGTTAACCGACTCATTTTACTTTACTTATAAAATATTGTCGCTAAGTCTTAGAAAGATTTAACTTAACAATTTATTCTCAAGATCAAAGTTTTACAATACTCATATCAACGTAAAGATTGAGAGCCATTTCTCACAAGGATAATTTCAAGCTTAACTACACAAGAACAAGACACTTTATTTCACCATTACCAAACAATACAAGGCAAGAGGTCATATCAACTCTTTTTACAAGCAATGTTACACAATTTACAACACATTGGACATTTTTTTACAAGGAACTTCATAATGGTACAGATGAAACTTTTACACTCTTTTCTTCTAGTCTACTCACATAATCCATCTGCATGAAATATTAACTAAAGTCGGTTCATGAACCGAGCATGTTAAGGCTACACAATGCAATAGTAAGCTAACAATTAACAATATCAAGAAAGGAATATTCTAAATTCAGAAATGGATTATAACACAACTCACAACTCCAATATTAATCTCATGAGAGAGAAAACTAAATCATCCAACAAGGAGAAAGTCCAAATACTAGTAAGAACAAAATTACATAAATCAAGGCAAGACCTTATGGGTTGGGAACAAGAAAGTCAAGCGTGTTGATATCTCCTTCATGTAATGCTATGGGTTACGTGATAGGAATCCAAAATTTACTCCATCCAACTAAAGGGGTCCAAGAGAAGACAAAGCGTACTAATTATGATTCTAGGCGCGAAGCAAAGATGACATTATCCAATTCTTCCAGGGGGGGCTTCAAAGTAATATGGGTTCGATGCCCTTAAAAGAACACAACTATAGTTTTGGTTTTAACCAAGGAGTTTACCACTACCTCCTTATCGGATTTCTTAAAACGTAGTACTAGCTAACCAAAACAAAACCACTTTTCCAAAAGCGTATGAAAGAGACACAGAAAGGGCCATTATTCTACCAACAAACCCTATCCTAATCGTCAACTTCTCTATATAATATAAGGGAAGACTAAACCCAAAAGTCGTTAATAATTTTTATATAATTCAGACAATGTCAATAAACATTAAAATAAAAATTGATTTCCCTAACAAGGCCACAAAATGGGACCTTTTAGTAACCAAGTTTGAAGTATACGGTATTCGAGTTCGAAAACAAAGGGATTCGATACGTAGAGGGCAAAACACCAACGATGTCCCAGACTCAAAAGACCTTACCACGAGTACAAGCACAAACCAAGAACCAACGCACATAACTATCAGGAAGGTTACGCAGTGCAATCAGGCCTAGAAGTTCTATGAACTCCTTGCCAAAGGTATAGAAGATGGAAAATTTTACCCGATCCATGTGGGCTTATCGAGGAAAAGTCTTAGCAAATATCAAACAGATAAATATAACAGCCACCTATGAAATTATCACTGAAATCAGCTGTCATCTTACAGGAAACGAGTTCACGAGTCCAGTACCATGGGTTCACCTACAACTTTTGTTTCAGTCTAGCTAGTAATAGCTTGCTTGCGACCCTTAAAAATTGTAGAGATTTCATTCAGTTAAACTTACAATGTTTCCCCTTGCTTTAATCATACAAGCGTTTACATCAAGAATTAGGTATAGTAATACTCTCAACACGTGGAGGCCAAAATAGATGCCAGGTTATCCCTCATCTAGACTAGGTACAACAGTCAACCATGTACAGTTCTAAAACAAACCCCAAATGCCATTTTCTAATCAAACATAAAGTAAGGAATGCCCATAGGCTTAAACAAGTTTCAGAACACAACGTCACTATTAATGTACCTTTTAGCAAAACAAGAGAGCCCTAAACAGGAAATGCGTATTTATTCAACCAAAAGAGGTATGTAGGCTTAACCTTCTATTTAGTAACCTTCAATTATAATTTCCATCACAGAATTTCTTTTTAAAAGAAAGTCATATAAGCAAACAAAATTCAATAATGTTTCCTTCCCTACGAACTAGACTGCATCACTCAATATCGCAGTAACCCATTTAGACAAATATGAAATAGAGTAAGCTATAAGAGAGGAAGGAACTTTCCAAGCAAAACCAGCGAAATTGGAATAAGATTTAAGGGAACAACCACACAATCGGCAGAGTGATATAAACAACCACGAAAACATCTAGTCTAGGCGCCATTCAGGAGGAAAGAAAATTCATTTCAAGATACTGAAAGAAGGTAGATAACTATTACAGAGAGTAGATTTAACATGCCTGGTTTAAAACGCCATCTCCATACGCATATGATTGTTTCAATGCCGTTGCTTGCCTTTAACCCAAAGTGCTTTGCGAGCTCGAGCTAGCGCCACAATCACGCAATGAAAAACAGCTACAAACCAACCCCATGATTTGAAGCTCGAACACGAGACATACTGATTACACCATGCTCCTGGCTCGGGTAGGCAGCTACCGTGATGATACACAACCTTTTCCTTCATCAGATTTGGGGACAGCATCACAATCTCGGTGCAAACATTTCAGCTATAGCCTGAAAGGCGTGATTAATCCAACAGAAAACTTTATGCTTGCCAGCTTGGTGACACGTTGAAGAAGCTCATATAATAGCAGAGTAAATTGTGTTTCATGAATATTTCTGATATGAAACAGGCCCGCCTTTATGAGGTCCTCTTCCATGAGTTACATCAAACAACAAGAAGATCTCTAAAGAGAATCTTTGTAAATGAATTTCATCAGTCTCTGCATATGACCACCTTTGTCACTTAATCGATTTTGATAAAAAAATATCGGTAGGAGAATCTCGAATTTGAGGGTGCATTCAACACTAAACAGAAAATAACCTAGCAACAGATGTGCATTGAGGATGTCGAGGCCTGAAATGGCGAAGTAGGAGAGAGTGAGACGATTAGTGTCCTGCTCCATAACCGATCTGCTCCATTGTTCGGCTCCCACACTATTCTTCACCCTCTCGTCATCGAGAACAGGGACCATACCAGCCATTTGAGGCCAATAGTTTCCTCCAGACCCAAACCCCACAATCAACCCCACAATTGCACGATTGCAAATTTCACCTGAGTTTGCATCCTCTCAGGCACGTGCTTAAGGAGATCACTGTCTCGTTTTCTGATAGGGGTATTCTCATAGGGAGAGCACCTCCAGTGCAAAAATCATTGAAATCTTTGCATATAACATTAAGAAGATTCAGACACAAAGGGCGGTGGGAACAAACTAGTCCACAGGCCAACCCATGACTTAGAAACGGCTCGGCTGACATTTAGACCGACAACTCGGAGGAGGAGTTGGAATGTCCAACGAACAGGCCAAGGGTCTGGCCTTAGCCGCAAAACAAACTCACTGCCAAGGTCAATTTGGAAGGACAACTCAGTACAGATCTGGATCTGAAAGAAAATATCCTGCTACCTTCACCTCCCAAGACATTTTCTCCAACATTGCATAGATCTCCTGTGCCATGGGTGTGGTCTGTCTCCTTGAAGGAGAGTCCCAAATTCGAGGGTGTAAACAATGCTGAACGGATATCAACAAGGTTGGACCGCCTGCTTGTTGGAGCGCTCAACCCGGCTCCTACTACTGCAACAAGCCTGCTTGCCTAGCTAATAATTATTCTGAGCGATTCTTGAGGATCCCCCAACAAGAACACACCGAGAAGCACCCAAAGGACGTGGAGGTAACACGCCTACCTCCCTAACTTGCAGCTTCATCTGAACCGCCATATCAAACCCATGGCCGTAATGAAAGAAGGAACAGTGGTGAACACGATCTCACCTCATTGCAAAACTTGCCTCAAGGTTTGGTCGGCTTCTTCTAGGCGAGATCTGCCACCTGGACAGAGGCGAATTCCCAAAAAGAAAGGGCAAGACAGCCCAATCTACAACTTTATCTCGTTCTTCTACTACAGCTACGGAATTTTGCAACAACTGAACACGACTGGTCGCATGCAACCAGAACACCAGGATCAACACCAGCGTTGTTTGGGATCGCCCTGCAGCTGTCGCACTTCACTCACTCTGGAGGCCACTTATTTTCTGAGATAAGTTTACTTCTCTGCTCTGTAGCTGCTGCATATAGCCGACATTTCCTCACGGCACTCACACCGCAAAAGTCCAGTTCTACACTCCACGAGGTACAGGCAGAGGCTAGAGGCGTGCTGGTCCAGCATTGCGTGTTTTGGGAAGATTGTTTAATGCATTCGGTGAGATGGTGACAGTCTCTGAAGCGCCCCCTGCCAATCCGAACCAACTCTCACCCACCTGCCTTCAATTTTCCTGAAAACTGTCCCCTCTCTTTCAATTTGGTCAAGCAAATAAATACATCCACCAAGCTACTACGCATTGCCAAGAAAGCACGTGATAAATTAGATATATGTATAATTCTCCACGTACAGACACCAAGACAATGAAAACTATAACTTTCTAGTTCATGCAAGGAATGTGTAGAAGGGGCACGATCTTATTGGCAGAACACAAGCTAACAATGTGGATGCATAGAATATAAAATGAGAACCATTTCCCTAAAAACACAATTCCCCTTTTTTTTTTTTTTTTTTTCTCAATGTTGAACATCTCACCCCAAAGCGCAGATCAAAAACGATGACCAAGAGATTCAAAAGAAGAACTTGGATAATTCTATCGACTCCAAAGGAAAATACACTGTACGAAGGTTCATGCATTGACCAGAGGCTATAAGGAATATTTATTATGGCATTTTTATTGTTATTTGGAATTTGTTTTCCTCTAAGAAGGTAACACGTTGCCAGGTAGAAATTTTTTTGTCGTCGAAAGAAGAGGAAGTGTTTCATGCCTAGCTTTCTTTCCTTCCTCAGAACCAGAAGTCCTCGATGCACTGCAGGCGTTACATGACTCAAGATGCACACATAAAACCCGAACAAGATTTTTGGTTAAGGGGATACAACATGTCACAATTGTTTATAGTTTTGCATGCACATATCAATACAAGATTTGATGATTAATATAAAATTAATGAATAATCTACAAGATTTGATGATTAATATAAAATTAATGAATATCAAACTCGGACCGTGCTGAAAGCAAAGAACGGATCCCTCGAAGCCTCTTTTTGTTGCGCACTTCCACGATCGAGAGTAGACTATGAATACGAACCCGATTTAATGTTTTTATGTCCCGATTCACAATAAAGGTAATTTCACACATTTTGGATTTGATTATTTAAAGAACACCGGAATGTAGATATAAGGTCAGTGGTAAAAGATATTTTTGTGAATAATCTTTCGTATTGGTTCATCATCTCTAGAGGCTTGTCGCTTTCTATCATTTAAGGATTACACATTTTTGTGGAATTTGAGTATTTGCATTTAATGTTAAGGTGACGTAAAACCTAACCTAATCTCGAGTAAACATCTTTGTTAGCTTTGCTCCAAATATTCGTTAGGTAGAAATGAAAGACAACGGTATAATTTTTCATGAGTTGTGATAGTTGTGAAAAGTGAATTTGTGGTCCACATAATATTGAAAATGAAACATCATTTAATGGTTTGTACGTACATTGAAATGAAAGACAAAGGTTTAATTTTTCATGAGTTGTGATAGTTTGTGACAAGTGACTTTGCATACATATAATATTGAAAATGAAACATGATTTAATGGTTTGTATATACATTGAAATGAAAGACAAGGGTATAATTTTTCATGAGTTGTGATAGATGTGACAAGTGAATTTGCGTCCACATAATATTGAAAATGAAACATGATTTAATGGTTTGTATGTACATTGAAATGAAAGACAAAGGTATAATTTTTCATGAGTTGTGATAGTCATGTGAAAAGTGAATTTGCAGTCCACCTAATATTGAAAATGAAACATGCTTTAATGGTTTGTATATACATTGAAATGAAAGACAAGGGTATAATTTTTCTTGAGTTGTGATAGCTGTGACAAGTGAATTTGTGGTCCACATAATATTGAAAATGAAACATGATTTAATGGTTTGTATGTACATTGAAATGAAAGACAAAGGTATAATTTTTCATGAGTTGTGATAGCTGTGACAAGTGAATTTGCGGTCCACATAATATTGAAAATGAAACATGATTTAATGGTTTGTATGTACATTGAAATGAAAGACGAGGGTATAATTTTTCTTGAGTTGTGATAAATTGCTGACAAGTGAATTTGCGGTCCACATAATATTGAAAATGAAACATGATTTAATGGTTTGTATGTACATTGAAATGAAATACAAAGGCATATTTTTGATAAGTTGTGATAGTCATTTGTGAAGTGAATTTATCATCCACATAATATTGAAATGAAACATGATTTAATGGTTTGTATGTTCATTGAAATGAAAGACAAAAGTATAATTTTTCATGAGTTGTGATAGTTGTGACAAGTGAATTTGGAGTCCACATAATATTGAAAATAAAACATAATTTAATGATTTTATGTACATTGAAATGCGTCCTTTCTCTAATGTGTAATTAAAGCGGAGTAAGGAAAATTGTGAGTCCTCAAATTCCTAACTCATTTCTTGCACAAACGAAAAACATGTACATGCTTGCAGGTAATTTATTACTCTATTGTATTGCCCAAAGCATTCTAAAAATTCGTACTTAAATGTTGAGAAAATATTATGCGACAGTTTAATTGTAATCATGTAAGGATTAGATTTGTGGTGACTTCAGTGGAGTTTGAGAATTGCCTCTGCCTAGAACTTCAAATTACTAATCCTGTCAAGTCATAAATTAGTGAACTTCAATAGGACAAGAATTTTAATAGCAATTGCTTGTGAAACCCATAGATTTACCACATAAATTTTGTTGATATGCATCGCCTTACCATATCTTTTCGATTAATTTTATTCAAAGGCCTATAGATTGTCAATTGTCAAGCTAACATTAAACTGGTAGTAAGGGTTAAATTAGTAATTGGGTGTAATTTGGGGATTTATTTATGATGGAGGATTTGGTATTTATATTATGATGTTTACATTGAACAAATATAAGTATTAGGTGTGCCCAAGTATCTAACTTGGTTTCAATTATAAATTCCTTGCTAGTGGTAGAATTTTTATAATGTGTTGAAAAGTCTTGCTAATATTACACTCTTGTATATGGTTGGATTGAATATGGGGTCAATATTTTTTATTTTTTTGTTGTTGCTCCCTACATATGATCAAGTCAAATCTAGGGCCATAGGTGACTCCACAAGACAACTCTTTTATACCAATGTGAAAAGCATGTCATCCATTATTCTTGTTGAGTTTATAATTGATGCCAAAAAAATTACTCTCATCCTCATAAATGATTACAATCTTCCTATCACCATATCTTCTTGTGTGGCTCATTCAAATGCACATATATGTGGCTTGCAACTTATCTTTTTCTAATTTATTTAACCACTTTATCTATACAAAAAGAGAGAATATGGCTATTTCATGGCCTGTAAGAGAGTGTAGTTTTCCTTTAAAATGCCTCAATATTGTTGCACATAATCCTATCACTAGACATGCAAACCCACTACATTATCTCAACTCTTTAAGAGTGTGTTTAGGGATAAAACTTACAATTATGTCTATATTAGTGATCCCCCAACCTCATTACATGCCATGAATCTTGTCATCTCATCATCTTTGACCGACATTGATAAAATATAGACTTATTTTATTTTACATCTTTAGGGTTATAATGTGTCTAGGAACTACACTATGGTATCATTTAAGATCATACTAGTGAATGAAATGACTATTATAAGTTTTAGATCATAGTATCCCTTTCGAAATAAAGATTAATTAATACAAAAATTGTTTGATATGTTTATAATGCACTAATATTAAGCCAAATAGAATTATCTTCCATGTGAACTAGAATATTGTTATTTTTCTAGGATGTTTGGGTAATGCTTATTTATTGTGTTATATTAGATTTATAATTTTGGATGATATAATATTGTTTTTACAAATTACTATATATTTTTGTGTCATATTAGTGGATGGTTTTAATTGGGAAGACCACTACCGATTGGGAAGGAAATATCTTGATGGTGTTTAATTATTAGATGCTAATATCCATCAAGATTTATCCAAGAGGATTTACTAGGCATATTGTTATCTTTTAATTTTAAATGTTTAACTCTTTAAATGTAATACCTAAAATATTTGAATGGAAGGTTATATCAATATTTATAATCTTATGAACTTATTTATGATGGTGGAAAAAGAGGATTGTGAGGCTTCATATAAAAATGGTGCATCATGTCACATAAATAATAAAATACATTCTAATTAATCTCATACGATAACCCACTTTCAAAAGAATTATTTTCATAAGAATGTGTTTTTTCTAGTCTGTCCAAGGGTTTCAAACCCTTTCTATAATTTGAAGCATGTAAAATTTGGAAGAGCGGTATTTTATTTAAAATATTTTTAATAAAGTGTATATTTAGTTCACTCTTAACAATTGATATATATCTATTTCTTGTAAATTTTCATCATAAAAGGGTTAGATGAATATATATTACCTTAAACATGAGATTAAAACTAACAATTCAAAGTGGATCAATGCTCGTGAGGATAAAATTATTCAAGTTGTATGATTTTCTTACAAATTATCGTGAAGCATTAACATGAAAATATAAGCTACTAGGAATCCTAAAGGACACTTCCTATGAAAAATATTAGTATTGTATTAAGTAAAATCAACCACACAACTTGAAACACACAAATTATATTATGTATTTTCCAATGCGGAAAATCCTAATGAGTACAAACAATCTTGCATCAACAAAAATTAGTAGGCATGTGTTCATCTATAATCGGTGAACATGGTGAAGTTGATCCATAAGAAGCATTATCATTCCAACATTTTAAGAGTACATATAAAGTACATCAAATAACACCATTTTTAGGCATTGACATAGGTTCCTAGGGAATTGGTAGAGTTTCTTAACAAACAATAGAATCTAGGAAGTTCCTTCATCTATTGAATGTATAAAAATGATAAGTCATAGTGAAAAGGTAACAAGTACTTGAATAATATCTTAAAGTCACATCGGTGTCCTTATGAATACCTAAAGTATAAAAATGTTGAAGAATTGAGGTCCTTGGGCAAACTAAAAAAAAAGTCACTTGTTGAGTATTGAATAATGAATGGGAAAAATATCTTTGGGATAAGAATAAATACCAATTAATCATGGGTTATGAGTATATGGCTGGTCACTAACATTGTTTAGGCGAGTTACAAGTTTTGCACCATTAGTATTCACCCACTCAAATTTCATTTTTAAAAAATAGATTGCCACAATCTAAAATTTCTTTGAGACTAAGAAAAATGTTCCCTTAAATTTCACAGCTTTAATAAATGTTGTTGTGTTCACATTTCACTTATAAAGTTAAATTGGATGAATAAGCAAAGCTTGATTGGATTATATCTAAAAACAAATGTTTTTAATAGAATGTGGACTTAATTTTTTTTTACAGCTATGTTTTTTTAATATATTTTGTTATGTCTACAAAAATTATAGCCTCACATAAAGGAAAATCAACACTTGAGGTGAGTAGGTACTCTTGCCAAATAACCTCTATTTTCTTGTGTCTTTCCAGCATGTGCCACAAAGGATGGTGGAGAGAAAGGGGAATCATCCAAAAAAATTAAAACAAAGTTTGTAGTTGTATGTGTCTTCATAGATGTGTATGCATTGTGCAATATGATTTTCAACCTAAGTGATAAACTTTGGGCTTTGGTGACATATGGAGGAAACATTAACTTTCATATACAATTGTTGGTGCTTGGGTAAATATATTCTCTATTTAGCAGACATATCTTCGAATTTATTTCTTTCTCTTCTTATATGGGTAAAAGAGGCACATTTGGTTTGTCTATAATGACTGCCAAGTGTTTTGAAATAAAGTACAACTAGCAATTTCATGTGCATAATGCAATGTGAACGTCGAATGGTATATGTTATTATATTTAGAAAGACAGTTATTACTTTTGTGGTTGATATTGATAAGGGGTGTGATTTATAATATTGATTTTCTATTAAAGCGAAAACAAATGTTGCAAAATACATTAGAAGGGATGTTAGATAATAGTTAGTTGTGTAATAATTGAATACAAATGCAAGTGAGACATGTAAGTTTGCTAATACTCACTCTCAAGAATGTTGTGAATGTGAAGTGTTGTTGTCAAAGTAGATTGAAAGAATGACTAAGTGTTTTAACATATTATTTCTCCATGAAACTAAAATGAGACAGAATATGCAATTATATATAAACAAATTTGAAATGGTTATGGTACATTCCAAATTTCTTTATTACCTCAACGAGTTTGAGTGCATCATTGTTAGAGCTATTTTGTGCATATCTTACAATCATAGCATTCCACGAGACCACATTTCTTTGAGGCATTTTGCAAACAAAAAACGGTATATGTTATTTGTGTTATAGGGATAGTTTTTCTTTTGTAGTTGTGTTTGTTTAAACTATGGGTGATTGATTTTGTATGTGTAGAAATATAGATGAGTCACTTCATTTAAAAAGTGCAAACATGAGGTCTAACCCTTAAAACTATTCAAAATGTAAAAAAGTGATCTAATGTACAAAGCTTTGGATGGAAACAACTATAAATTGCATGGTTCTTTCTCAGAATTTTAAAAATGTAGGTATTTGTGTGCAAATGAAGAAATTAAAAATGTGTTGTAGTTGGTTAACATAAAGAAACGAGCAACAATAAAAAGGAAAAATCGAACATGTATGTTGAAAAGTGTAATTTTTAATTGTAGATATATAAACAAACCACTTCATTTAAAGGTTTCATCTCTTCATTTCAAACTTGTTACAAATTTGTACATATATATTTACAAATCTCATATCATGAGTGGTATCATTTAGCAGAATATTTTATTTAAACTTAACATGAGAAGAATTATATCATGAGTGGTAGCCTTTTGATGGTAATTTTATTTCTGGTAAGCATGAGTACATTTGTTCCCCCTTGATCAGAAATGTCATCTAGGATAGGAGAAGTGTTGAGAAAAGGAGTAGTGGAGCTGCTATCAAAGCAGGTGTAGTATTTACGAAGGGTTGCGTGATAGTAGTCTTTATTCCTCCTTTTTTTTTCTATAAGTGTTACGTGTGCCATTTTTGAGTACCTTTCGAATGAAAAAGGAGGTGAAATGCATAGATTTGCAAGTGAGGGAACTCTTGAGAAAGTTGTGAATGTTAGACCCTACCTTTCATTGGTTCCAATTTTGAAAATTTCTCTATGAAAAGTAAGTCCTTGGGACTTGTGGATGGTTAATCCCCAGGACATTTTAAGTGGCAATTGTCTTCGATTCCCTCTCGAAATAGGGGGTATTGCAATATGTAACGAGTTAGAAAGATCCCAACATGGCTCATTGTATCTATCAAATTTGATAGTGAAAAATAAAGGTAATGCTGGTGGTGGCATTGATGTGTCATAGACAATGTCGGTGATTGTTCTTATAGCACCATTTACGAGGCCTACGTCAACCCATAAATTAGGAATACACATGATTTTTTGTTGTTTGCATAGCGAACTTTGTGTTCTAACTGATCATCATCAGGATCTCCTATTGTAGCTCACCTATTACTTTTAATAATGGATTGGGTGATTAGAATGTTTAATGCTTTCAACATCTGAAGGTTGTGGGAGTTCACAAGATTTTTTTTTACAAACAAATGTGGTGCATCCTTAAAAATGTTGAGCTCCTGTTGAGTTAGGTGTGAGTCAATGTGAGACATTAGGAGTTCCCAGTCCTCAATAAGAGGAGTCCAATCTTGTATGTGGAGCAGTAAATTTGAAATGAAACTTGTACATTGGTTGTTCTTTGTTGCTGAAATATTGTTTGCAATGTAATGGAAGAAGGGAATCCCTTATAAAGGCTAGCTCCATATGAATCACTTGCATAAAGAGGATTGTCCATAACCGGTGGTAATTTCCCAAGGTCATCGAGGAGGATGAATTATCTTTTTCCAAATTCACATGTTTTTGAGTGTGGGAAAGCCTCACGTAGCCTACTGTCAATTTTCCCTAGCAACTTTGGGCCGATGAAACTCATTTCATCAATAAGAACATATTTTATATGTTTTAATGACTCTTAAAAAGATGATAATGCTTGGCCTTCAAGGGGTTTTAATTCTTTGATTTGAATATGAAGGGATGCATGGATTTTGGGTGTGGAGATGTTGAATGTTGAAACACCGGTAGGGGCGAGAAGAAGAAGAAGCAAGGGAGATGTGGTTGATGCTACTGTAAATGAATTCCAGATTTTATTTATCAGAAATGATTTTCCTTTGCCATCTATTCCTTGAATTATCAATCTTAGTGGAGGTAGAAGTGTTTTGTTTGTTGAATGGTGCAGTATGGTATCAAGAGCTAGTTGTTGTTCTAAAGACAAAGGTAGTGTGGTAGATGGTGGTGTGGCCTGCATGTTGGTGTTATTTGTGTCTAGCCTTTTCTATCTCGATGAATGATGAACAAGTTATCTGCAAACCATGCATAACACCATGTATGTTCTAATTATTGCCTATGGAAAAATATTGTTTCCCAACATTTCAAGATTGTCAAGACCCGTGTTGTTTCCCAAACAAAGTTGTGCGAAGACCTACGATTCTTGCAATGGTTTGTGTTGAATACTGCATTCGACCTCAGAGTCAGATCTAACATTTGTATCATGTCCCATGTCTGTGGTAGTGCGTAAAAGATGCCACGGTCTGTAGTTGTGCTTAAACATGTTACAAGCAGATGTTTTAACCAATTGTTTTTTTGCAGATGTTTTAACTAATTTTTTTTCACATATGTTTTAACCAATTGTTTTTTTGCCTAGATTAACTACACACATAATATGAAAAATTACAAATCCAACAGAGTACAATAAAAGAGTTTGATAGTTTATTAGTGGAAAATATCAAAAATAAAAATTTAGTAAAGCACGGTTTGAATATTACCTCTGTTCAGATTAATAATGAAGAATGAAGGGAAAAAAATCCCTTTTAGGTTTAAGGGGATGTAACAAAAACAAGAATCACAAGGTAAAAGAAGAACAAGTCTGGTCTTTCACAATTGGCACTTGCAAATATGCCCGGAGAAAATTTGAAATACCTACCCAAGAAGAGAGTCTCAAAGAGTAACTTGACTATGCCCAATCATGTATTCTTATTGGGTTCAATATAAAGGGAGTGGTGGAAATTGTAAATGGAAAATTTATTCTCAACCGAAAATGGTCAAGGAGAGTGGATATATTAAATAAAGGATAAATCTTACTACTCTCTAATTTTAAATTATCTTTTTTCACAATTTATACAAACAAATGATTCCAGGCCTAAAAATTGACAAGATTTAAGGCAAAATAAGGGAAGTACTTGTTGTATATGCGATCTGATATTCTTGGGATGAATCTCCATTTTTACTTTGAAGAAGACCCAGACGTCACGCCTTTGCGAAGGCAATCACATTAACTAATTAAATATCCATGAATACCTAAGTAAAGAAGAGAAAATGTTTTGGTTTTGAAAGGAGTCATGTTCAAGTATAATAACCGTTATTCACAAAAAAAAATAAAATGATTCCTCAACACTTAAACCCTATGCCGTCCCCACTTGTGTAGCAGAGAAAACAAGAATCATAGAGACTTGTAGGGTTTAGCCCTGTAATTTTTTTGGTTGTTCCAATGTGAGATTTTATAGTGTCCACTTCCCTTTGACACCTATTATTTCGATTTTTATATTGTTGGCTATACGTATGGACATTGTAGCATCGTTTTGGGCTTAGCTTGATGTTAGATTATTGAGATACATGGATTATGGTTGGACTTTGATTTATAGTATTATGTGTGTGGATTATTAGGGGTATGTGATATTGATGATGATGGACTGTCGACATGGTTATATATTCTGACATTCATATTTCATTATATTGAGTAGACCTTAGCAGTTAAACTAATCTTGCGATCCTAAGAATATTGATGAAATGCAAAATTGAGATGTGTAGAAATTGAAATTGGTAATGTTAGTTATCTACATGATAATTTAATTTAAATTATATGTGGATGCTTGTTGATTTATATTATATATTTTATCTAGGATGTTTGATGTGGCCACGAGGCCGAAGGAGGTATTGTTTGTTTTGCAGGTAAAATATAACACAACAACCAATGGGGGATTGGAGACCAACCACATCGAATACTAGATGAATTCAACAAGGGTCACCATGGAAACTAGTGTTTTGTGGTGTGTGTCTTTATTTGTTGTTAGGGGGTTCCCATGGGGGGATAACCTCAAAATGTGACCAAGGGGTGTGTGTTTTCTTTTATTTTGTTTCCTTTAATCCAATTTTAGTATGGGAAACCATTTCCATGGACTTCATAGTTGGGTTACCGATGTTGAGATACCACCACGAAGCCATCATGGTCACGGTGGATAAATTGATGAAAGTGGCTCATTTTTCTATGGTGAAGACCACCTACACAGCTAGTGCAGTGACACAGTGTATCTTGATGATATTTTCAAATTACACGGGATTCCATGGAAGATCATTTGTGACCGCAATCCTTTGTACACTTTCCACTTCTGGACCACCATGTAGCATGCCCTCGGGACGAGGATCAATTTCAGCATAACGTATCACCCTGAGATAGATGAAAAGATTGAGTGGGTGAATCAGATATTAGAGGACATGATTAGGATGTACGTTATGGATCATCAATCGAGATGGGAGGAGTATTTGTACTTGGTGGAGTTTTCCTATAATAATAGTTTACAGAGTTTGATAGGCATGGCTCCTTTTCAGGCACTATATGGCAGGGAGTGCAAGACACCTCTGAGTTAGGAAAAGTTAGCGGACAGGGTTTCTCTTGGGCCAGCCTTATTGTAGGATATGGAGTAGCAATTTGTCTTGATCAGGTAGAGGTTACAGGAGGCGCAGGACAGGAAAAAGAAGTATGTGGACTAGCATAGGACAGATCATAGTTATGAGGTGGGCACAAAGGTGTTTCTTTGTGTTAGACCGCATAAGAGACCTATTCATTACGAAAAAGGTTCTAATCTTTCTCCTAGGTTTGTGGGTCCCTTTGAGATCTTGGAGCGCATCGGTCCCTTGGCCTAATGCCTAGCTTTGCCACCTAGCTTGGGGAGTAAGAGGATTTTGGAGTGCTTGTGGTATTTTTTGGAGCTTTTTGGTGATTGCTTGGGTTTGAAGAAGCTTGGAGATTGACTCTTGGAACAAAATCTACTATGGAAAGGTAAGAGCTTTACTCTTGCTTTATGTTTTCCCTTATTTTGTGGATATGTGCTTGTTTTTGAGTGTTTTGGAATGCTTGTTGGGTGCTTGGGTAGATTTCCTAAGTGTGGTGTAGGAGGGGACTATGAGGAGAATTCATGTAGGGAGGCATAAGATTTTAGTTCATGTTTTGGAGGAATTTTGGGTTGGGTGCCCCACCTTGGAAAAGGAATGCTTGCATTTCTTACTTGTTTCTTGTATGAGGGAGGCATAAGAGAATGAGGGAGGCATAAGAGTATGTGGGAGGCATAAGAGGTACTTGAGGGAGGCATAAGAGCATGTAGGGGTTTTGAGATATGTATTTGAGGTTTTAAGGTGGGCACCCATTTCCCATTGGGAGGCATAAGTGACCTCCCCATAGGTTCTTACTCCTTTGGATTTCATTTTTTTAAGCCTTGTTTATTTTGGTTTTCTTCCTTCTTATGTTTGTATTTTGAGTTGAATGTGTTTTGGAATGGTTGTGAAATACTTGGTTTGTGATGTGGAAGCTTGTTGTTGCCATGTGTTCGATTCACTTTTCATTGTAATGTGGTTGGGGCTCGGGGGCCAATGAGGAAGATGGATTCCCCTCCTCATTGGATATTTTGATTGGGTGGAGAGTGGTGCCTCTACCCCCATTTTTGTTGTGGATCAAACAAATCATGAAGGAGCACTCTTGTTGGTGATGTGAAGCTTGGAGCTTTTGTTGGAGTCCTTAAGAAATTCCTTCTTGTGAGAAGCCTTTTTGTTTTCCCACTCAAGGTGGAAGATTGTAATATTGCATTTTGTTTTAAAGGAAATGATGTATTATAAGTTGTAATATTATTTAAAGAAATTCATTGAAGAGTTGTAAAAATTTTCTTCTCCTTAGATTTTAGTATGGAAAGAAAAGAATCAAAATGGAAATCTTGCGTAAAAGTTTAGTTGAAAGTTGTATTGTGAGAAAGAAAGTTTACTTTCATTATGAAGTTGTATTATTGTAAATGAGAAAGAAGGAATATGGAAGTTGTAAGATGGTAAAAATGTAGGCATAGCAAACTTGAATGCATAACGAGTTGTTATAGTTATTTTGAACATATAAGTTGTAGTGAAAATGAAAGAGACTACAAATTTGAGGTATATTGTTATGTGGGAATGTTGCATTTTGTAGTAAGAAAATAATAATGTTAGAAGTAGATTTAGATCCTTTTTACTCTTGGAATTGAAAGAAAATTAGTTGAACAAAATGGAGTTTATATTGTAGTTGTTGTTATTACTATTGGATTTGAAAATGCTTTAAATGAATAGTTTCAACTAAGGAATGAATAAATGGAACTAAAACTTACAACTGGAAACTTTAGGCATATAAAACTAAGCTCAAAATGAATTTTAGAACACTTTAGTAACTTTTGTTTTTGGGAAATCTCATAAATGAAGGTTTTGTTTTTAAAAAACAAGACCGCTCCAATGTAGAGTGTCGGTTCGCGAATCGTCACTCCGGTGGTGGCGGTTCGGTCCACTGGTGGGGCGGCGGCCTAGGTTTGCTTCCCTAGGTGGTGGTTCTGTCACTTATGGCAGAAATTCATGGATCTGCACCTATGTAATTTTTAACTTGTAAAAACTAAATTTTAAGCTTGTAAATTTACCTAGGAAACTACTAGCAAACAAACAAAGGCTAATCATGGCTTTAAGCAATAAAATATTTAAATGGTGTTTTCAAAGTGCTCAAACTTGTATTTATAAATGGGTGTGAGGTTTTCCCCAAATAAAGAACCCCAAATACAAATATTTTGAAATAAAACCAGATTGGTAAAGAAAATCCCTTCAATCCTTGAATGGGAGAATTTACAATGATAAATCTACTATATAAACTAATCTAAGCTTTATCTCTTGGTAGACTCCTCCATAGTTCTTCCCCCTTCTTCCCATGGCTTCCTTTGCTCCAACCTGATATTTTTTTAACAAAATAAAATAGACCAAATGAGGAGAATGGGGTAAGAAGATGTTTTAATAAGAATGCTTAAGGAATTTTAGGGCTAGTTTGGAACCCTAGGATCTAGTGGCCACAATTGGATTGATCTAAGGGTTGAGGATCAATCCTACATTTTTTTGGTAGGAATGATTTTTCTAAATGTTTTAAATAAACTTTAATAGTATGTGTAGATGGAGGAATGGGGCCATTTAATTTGCCTTGGGGTGCAAAGTCATTGTTAGTTCTTAGTATGCTTTAGGAAATTAATGGAAAAGACTTTAAGCTAATAGGATAATGAAACTAAAATAATTAAGTATGAGGTTAACCTTTTTGGGATTGAAAATTAACTAAAGAGGAGAAAACACTTAACCAAGTAATTTGAATTAGGGCACCTTACTAATGAATTTTAATTAATCAACCTTTGAGATTAAGAAATATTAAAATATTTAATCACTTAACTAGACCCGATCCATCTATTGTAAAGTTTTCGATTATTGGTGTAAATTAATTTAATGTACCCTAGGGGTGTTGTAACCTTTTAGCTTGTAACAAAAAAAAATTAGTCACAATTTTTGGGATAAGTGTTAGGTTTTAACGTGTTCCTAGAACATCATTTTTTCGGGACAACATATCAAGAAAAAATTAACATTAAAATCTATTCCAAACAACATTAAATGTATATATCCTATTTGTGGTTGTTCAGAGTTTATTTAGAGGAATTTGATCAAGATTACATAAGGGGGAGGGGAAGGATGTGCAGTAATACACACTCATCTCACGTAAACAAATGATTTTATTAATAAGAGGGGAACTTCTATTTTGGCATCACAACATTGGGATAAGTATACGAAATCATTCTATTAATAAGAGGGCAATTGAAACATTCATCCATTTGTGGATCATATTAATATAGTTTCATTGTTTTATTTGTTTTCAATGGCTTCAAATTATAATGACATGCACCCTCTTCTTGAATATATCTCTAAGAGAATGTGATTACAATACTAGGGGTTTTTGTTCCATATTCTGCACGGTCTTGATCTATCTTCATAGTTATATGGGATTATGAAGTCACATTTATTTGATATGTGTATATATTAGGTTTATATATTACCAAAAATTAAGCCTAGCAACCAACACTAAATTCATTATTAAAGGAATGAGAGTTTTAGAGTTGTATAAGTAGACCCAAGATGCATGTAAGATATACATGAATATGATAGAGATGTAGAAACAAATACATGATAGGAACACGAATGGTATATGACTGTATAAAAAATACAATACTCACATACAAGGGAAACGAATAAGGATATTATTATTGCTAAAGAAATTCTTTGTTGGACATAAGAGGCATATGACAATGATAGAGTCGTAGTTCAATGATTACATGAGATGTATATGAATGGGATAGAGCTATAGATTGTAAAAATGATTCCAAGAGTGACTGGAAATTGGTAATTCCTGTAAGGATGCAGTTTTTTGTACAAGTCCAGACACCACATTTAAATAAATGAAGCCCCTGTGGTCAAAGTTCTAATTTGGAAAATGTTGAAAAACCAAACTATTCAAATTTTCATACATTTTTAGAGACATTTTGTCAAACATTTTTTAGAGATTTTTGAGGCATTATGTCAAACAATTCCATAGAGACCGTATTTTGCAGAGACATTTTGTCAAACAGTTTATGAGAACTACATGGAATACGATGCAATTCAAGCCAAGAAGTAAGCCAGGTCAGATTATTACATGTCAAAGGTCTGAGAAGTGTTGCTGATTTTCTCTTAGTAGGTATGGTTTTCTAAAAGGCATTTTGTCAAACAATTTCATATCAAAACACAAAATGTCCTAAATGTATTATCTAGGCCATGTCATATCAAAACGCCAACACGAGCTCATGAGTGAAAACAATGGCACCCATTGCAAGGTTGATCGAGCTCGAGCCAAAGAATCGAGCTCAGACACAAAAATGGTATGACAAGTTAGGGGTTTCAGGCATTCTCCTAAGCATAACAATGTAAGGGTTTAGTATTGCATCTTCATAAAAATACCTTGTGAAAAACACAACAATGCCAATACAATGAAAAAGAATGTAAACACAAAAACATGAAACCCTTTCAAAAAAGCATGAAAAATAAATGAGTGGGTATGATGAGCGCTAACGACAAATGCGAATGGAAGAATTCGGCTCCTGCTCCTTTTTCCCGCTCCAAGCACCTTCCTTACCCTTCAAACTGTATACAGTGGCGAGGGCTCGAATGATCTCAAGATGCCACAGATAACCACCTTCCTTCACTCGTGATTCTTCTTTCTACCACTTACAATGGATGAAAACGTAATTACAATGGCGATCATGGCTCGATATTCGGTTCTTCTCATGATTTCCCATAGGTGCAAATGATTCGGAGGTACCGGGAATGATTCATTGGCGTGGAGGGCCGGTGGGCACGAAGAACCATAATTCAAATTGATCCCGCCTAACATCCATGTCGACCGGTCCACGTCATGGTGTGTTCCCCCCACATGTCAATCGCCACGTCAAGGAATGTGTCTCGATAAGCGGTTTCGGCATGACGTCATAAAGCCACCTACGGGGCATAAGACATGGGCCATGGGAACCATGAGGGGCGGGGCACCATATATAGGTGCAAAATAAGTGAAAGGTAGCCGCTCCTATTTGTGTCTACACCTATTTATTAAAGTACTCATTAGTATAGTATGTAAAACATACAAAAATAAAAATCAAGATAGAGTAATCTTCGGTGCATGAATACCTGATAAGGGCCGCCCAACAACTCTGCCACCGAACGCATAAAAACAATGCCATAGTTTTTGAAGAAGACGTTTCTTAATGGGTTCTTAGTACAATCCAAGTTCCGACAATTGAAGGCCCTGCACATTGTTGAAAAAAAGCCATAAAAAAGTACAATATTTACTATTTGACAGAGTATTTTAACCTTGCACAGGCTGCCACCTCAGTTTTTAATTATAATCATGGCTGACTACATTGTTATTATAATGTTATAATAGTAAAGGACAACTCCACCAAATACTTATGTCTGGCTAATTGATTTATAAAGTTGCTGGTTGTACCTTAAAGAATTGTCAATAAGCTTTGAGATAATGATAAATAAGTTGTTGAATATGTAATATTTAAAACAAAATGAGGAGATTCAAGGACCAAGGTCTCATTCAGGGATGAGATTTAACGACTGATGTCACCTGTCAAACCAAAAATCTATTGAGTTAAAAGATTTTAAACAGTCTGTTCATCTTTATTAATTTTGTTATTAGCTCTGATAGAGCGGGCAAACTATTTTACAAAGCTTAATCCAGTGAGTCAGTGAGCATTTTGACCCAAGATGCACACATAAAACCTGAACAAGAGTTTTGGTTATGGTGATACAGCTGTCACAATTTTTATAGTTTTGCATGCACAGATCAATACAAGATTTGATGATTAATATCAAATTAATGAATATCTACTCTGTAGGGACATCAAACTCGGGCCATGCCTCAGCAGCAACGGAGCCCTTGAAGGACACGCTCAGGGCGTCCTATTTTTGTTGCGCACTTCCACGACTGAGAGTTTTTATTCATGTGGGGTAGATTATGAATATGAACCGTGATTTAATGTTTTTATGTCCTGATTCACAATAAAGGTAATTTCACACATTTTGGATTTGATTATTTTATTCATGTGGGGTAGATTATGAATATGAACCGTGATTTAATGTTTTTATGTCCTGATTCACAATAAAGGTAATTTCACACATTTTGGATTTGATTATTTATTCTATCATTTAAGGATTACACATTTTTGTGGAATTTGAGTATTTGCATTTAATGTTAAGGTGACGTAAAATCTAACCTCGAGTAAATATCTCTGTTAGTTTTGTTCCAAATATTCATTAGGTAGACATGTTCAACAAATTGTACCTTTTTCTAACGTTTTCCAAAAATAAAAAAAAGTATGATTATAATTAACCATAAATTTCACACATATGAATTTAGGGAGGTGTTTAGATTGCTGCAATTTTGAGGAAATCAAGAATTTATTGTAGCACTCAAAAGCTCTTTGGGATAAATATTATATTAGATTGGACAACCCATAAAGGACAACATTATATTCAAATATTTATCTTTATTATTCCTAGGCTTAGTATCTTACGAAGATTTTCAAAAGGAGATCAAAAGGACTCATTGTAGAAAGATAAGTAAAGTGTATTAGTCTGAAAATCACAATCATTATATTATATATCAACTTTCTAATGTTTGCAAGAAATGTAATATATAAAATTGTGATTAATCATAAATGTTATATTTATGATTACGAGGAACCGTTTATGTTGTATAATTTTTTATAAATCACATATCTTACCTAATTTTTGTAGAATAATCATTATCTTAAAAATTATATGGAGGTAGTAAAAGATGAGATTTGTTAGGAAACCGTATAATTTGCAATAATGAATATGCAAAACGTTGACAAAGATAGAGATACAATAAATATAAAAAATACCAAACATAAGAGACAAACACAGGATTTACGTGCTAAAACTCCACTTGACTATTTACGGAAACATCCACAATAGAAGATATCAAACATTTTAAAATCTCATATCTAATAGGACTAAAATCACATTATTGATTTTCCCTCTTTAATTAGTAGCTCTACAATGTAATTTAAAAAAAAAAAAATGAATGTGAAATAATCCCCCCAATGTACAAATGCTAAGGACATCCCAACAACCTCACCCTTGAAAGACAAGGGTATAATTTTTCATGAGTTGTGATCGCTGTGACAAGTGAATTTTTGGTCCACATAATATTGAAAATGAAACATGATTTAATGGTTTGTATATACATTGAAATGAAAGACAAGGGTATAATTTTTCATGAGTTGTGATAGCTGTGACAAGTGAATTTGTGGTCCACATAATATTGAAAATGAAACATGATTTAATGGTTTGTATATACATTGAAATGATAGACAAAAGTATAATTTTTCATGAGTTGTGAGAGCTGTGACAAGTGAATTTGGGGTCCACATAATATTGAAAATGAAACATAATTTAATGATTTGTATGTACATTGAAATGCATCCTTTAGATGTAATTAATACAAAAATTGTTTGATATGTTTATAATGCACTAATATTAAGCCAAATAGAATTATCTTCCATGCGAACTAGAATATTGCTAGGATGTTTGGGTACTACCAATGCTTATTTATTGTGTTATATTAGATTTATAATTTTGGATGATATAATATTGTTTTTACAAATTACTATTGCTTATTTATTGTGTTATATTAGTGGATGGTTTTAATTGGGAAGACCACTACCGATTGGAAGGATGATATCTTGATGGTGTTTAATTATTAGACACTAATATCCGTCAAGATTTATCCAAGAGGATTTACAAGGCATAATGTTATCTTTTAATTTTAAATGTTTAACATCTTTAAATGTAATACCTATAATATTTGAATGGAAGGTTATATCAATATTTATAATCTTATGAACTTATTTATGATGGTGGAAAAAGAGGATTGTGAGGCTTCATATAAACATGGTGCATCTTGTCCCATCAATAATAAAAATACATTCTAATTAATCTCATACGATAACCCACTCTCAAAAGAATTGTTTTCATAAGAATGTGTTTTTTTCTACTCTGTCAAGGGTTTCAAACCCTTTCTATAATTTGAAGCATGTAAAATTTGGAAGAGTGGTATTTTATTTAAAATATTTTTGATAAAGTGTATATTTAATTCACCCTTAACAATTGATATATATATATATATATATATATATATATATATATATATATATATATATATATATATATATATCTATTTCTTGTAATTTTCATCATAAAAGGGTGAGATGAATATATATTACCTTAAACATGAGATTAAAACTAACAATTCAAAGTGGATCAATGTTTGTGACGATAAAATTATTGAAATTGTATGATTTTTTTACAAAGTATCGTGAAGCATTAACATAAAAATATAAGCTACTAGGAATCCTAAAGGACACTTCCTATGACAATCTATTAGTATTGTATTAGGTAAAAATCAACCACACAACTTGAAACACACAAATTATATTGTGTATTTTCCAATGCAGAAAATCTAATGAGTACAAACAATCTTGCATCAACAAAAATTAGTAGGCATGTGTTCATCTATAATCGGTGAACATGGTGAAGTTGATCCATAAGAAGCATTATCATTCCAACATTTTAAGACTACATATAAAGTACATCAAATAACACCATTTTTAGGCATGACATAGGTTCCTAGGGAATTGGTAGAGTTTCTTAACAAACAATAGAATCTAGGAAGTTCCTTCATCTATTGAATGTATAAAAATGATAAGTCATAGTGAAAAGGTAACACGTACTTGAATAATATCTGAAAGTCTCATTGATGTCCTTATGAATACCTAAAGTATCAAACTGTTGAAGAATTGAGGTCCTTGGGGCAAGCTAAAAAAAAGTCACTTGTTGAGTATTGAATAATGAATGGGAAAAATATCTTTGGGATAAGAATAAATGGCAATTAATCCTGGGTTATGAGTATATGGCTGGTCACTAACATTATTTAGGCGAGTTACAAGTTTTGCACCGTTAGTATTCACCCACTCAAATTTCATTTTTAAAAAATAGATTGCCACAATCTAAAATTTCTTTGAGACTAAGAAAAATGTTCCCTTCAATTTCACAGTTTTAATAAGTGTTGTTGTGTTCGCATTTCAGTTATAAAGTCAAACTGGATGAATAAGCAAAGCTTGACTGGATTATATCCGAAAACAAATGTTTTCAATAGAATGTGGACTTAATTTATTTTTACAGCTATGTTTTTTTAATATATTTTGTTATGTCTGCAAAAATTATAGCCTCACATAAAGGAAAATCAACACTTGAGGTGAGTAGGTACTCTTGCCAAATAGCCTCTATTAAATAAACAGAAATTTAGGCGAGTCGTGCCAAAAGGATCTCTGATAATAGCTGTCTAAAGTCAGTCCATTCTGGTTTAATTCAGCGCTGGGCATGAAGGAAATCTGCAACCTCGACATCCTCCCATCTTGTATCAAAATAAGATCTTTGGAGCAGAGTATGGACACCCATCAAAGGATAACGGAAATCTGATTTTACTTTGCATGCTGCGTTCTCCCATCCCGTGCCAAAATGTGATTGCTAGAACAAGGAATACAAATAGATGATATACACAAAATGGGTTTGATGAAAAGGCCTTGTGAACTTTCAAATGCAAAGCCAGGATTCACATCCTTTGCAAGCACCCTCCACCCTATGCCAAAATGGAGCATTTAGAACAGGGCATGAACGTCCTTCAAAGCAAAAAAATTAATTAGAGGAACCTTGTCAGATGTTGTAGTTGCAAATGGTCTTGTAAATGTGTATGAAAGATCTTGGCTCTCTCACTCTTCCTCTGCGTGAAGCCCTCTGTTGTACTTTCTCAGCATCCTCCCTACTATGTCAAATGGGATCTTAGGAGCAAGGTATGGATATCAACAAAAGTATAAAGAATAGAGGAATAGTTTCAGATGTTGTAGTTTCAAATGCTATGGTAGACATGTATGCAAAATGAGGAACCTTACACAAGGCAGGTGAAATGTTTAACAAAATGTCTTTAAAAAAATAAAATAAAATGTGGATCTATATTTGCATTTAAAGCATGTTTCTATCATCCCTGAGAGGAAACCAGATTGCTACCCACCATTGTTTTGTGTTTTTTTTTGTATGCTAAAGATGAAGAAGAAAGAGGATTCAAAACCCATCATTGGTCTAGTCATAGCAGATAAAGACGAAAATGTGAATATTACAATTTTTTCCCACAAGAACAAAAAAGTCTTTTTGATTCAACCATTGGGGAGATAGAAATGTCTCCAAAACATGAATTTTGGTACATGAGCTTCTAGATCAGTGAATGGCATTGGATTTGCGACTACAGACAGGGGTTAAAGAAAGAGTTACTTTAGTAATGTCTGAACGAAGCAATGATAGAATGGTGGAAACATTTGTGTAGTTTTAGAGTTGGGATTCATGCCCTCATGACCCTATACCTACATTACCCAGTGCTTATCACACAGATAGATGAAAAAAGGTGGATATAGGTTGGTTGATGATAAAGTAATACATCATTCAGATGTGCAAAATTACCTTCACAGCCGTGGATTCACCTATAGATCCTCGTGTCCATCTTCTAGGGGCATATGAACTGTGTGACTAAATGCCTGAAGTGTGGCCTCATGGATAACGATGATAGGAGGATATGTACAAAATGGGTTTGTTAAAAGGCCTTGGAACCTTTCAAGAAAATGCAAAATGGTGGAGTTTTGGATGCTCACAAACTGTTTTTAAAAATGCTAAAAGAGAGTTGAAGCCTTGTGGAGTGCGGGCAAAACCACCTATCTTCTATCGTCAATCAATTCGGACATGGTTCATCTCTCCTTGTCTTCTATAATTTTTGTTCTTTAGTGGTTCATTTGCAGCGAAATAAAATTTTAAAATGTAGCATTATCATAGAATTGATAGTTTTAAATAAACTTGTTTTCAAAACAAAAAGATGTCATACCGTAGCTTGCGCAATTAAAATATTCCTTGGTAGACAAGCGTAAACTCAAACCCTCATTTTGAGATGATCTAACAAGCTTCCCGATGAAACTAGATTGCTTCAATACCCATTTTATTGACAAGTTGAAGTTGAGCCCTATAAATATGTTGACCGCTCCCTTGTTAAAACAGATAAATCATGATTTTCGAGGCTTGCAAAATAAACTTCGTAACTCCAGAAAGGAGATGTTAAGTTTCCTACATGTACCTTATCATGTGAGGAGTCACTTTAATCCTTGAATCAACCTCGAATGATTATATCTGATATTTTGAAGCCCTTTAGAGCCTGTTATACCGTTTTGCAGATTTAGGAAGCTCTACTAAAATTTGAAAAGTTGGGTTTCATATCGGCTCGCCATTTGAACCATGAGCAACAAAATGCTTATCCGCCTTCGTAAACCTCTAGTATTTTTACTAGACAATTTTCTGGAACCTTCAGTTTGAGGAAAAACATTTTTATTGATAGTTTGAAAAGCCATTTTGTAGGCCTCTGGTCGTGGTTTGACTAGGTCAAACTGGACCAATTATGACCGGTGGCTCCAAAAAATTGTTTCCATTGGAAAACCACTTTCTAGTTCTCGTACCATCGACTCTAGTGAATCCTCCATATATATGGGAGCTTGTAGGAAGTTTCTTGTTGCGCATTCATCCATCAACACCAATTTTAGAGAGTTGGTTTTCTAAGCCCTCGAGCTAACTCTTAATTTTTTACAACTAGAGAATTTACGATCGATGGCCTCGGAAAACTAGTCGCCAATCGTAAACCATTCGCCGCCAAATTCCATCAGTTCCTATGAACTCATGGTATATAGGTGGAAACATAGAAATTTAACCATGGTGTGTTTTCTCATTGGAATACAATGTTTGAAAATGGTTTCTTAGCCTTCGAGCCTGATTTGAACGTTTTTGACAACTAGTAGGAAAATCTAAGAAGGAAGTTGTAGGACTCCTATCGGGTTACCTAACCACCGTGAAAACTTGTTGACACTTGTAAACAACTATTTGGAACTCTATCTTGTGGCTTGTTGTGTGAAATTTCACTTTTGGGAAAATAGTGTTTCTCTCTCCTTCCTTTCTCTTTCTCTCTCCTTGGTTACAAAATGATGTGAAACGAAATGAAATGAATACATGTCTCTAACCCTTTTCCTTTCGAATGTAAATTATTGTTATTATAAAGTAAATGGGAGACTAGATAACATTAATTATGCTAGATTTGGGTGGATGCCATGCCAACGATTTATCGTTGATTTCATGCTCACATGTTTTTGCAGGATACAAGTAAGATGGCGAACGACATGGGTGTGATTCATTGCATGTTGTTAGAATTTATGAATGTTAATAGAAGGAAATTTTTATGTATTGTTATGTTACAGTAAAGTTATTTATTTGAAATTTGGTAATCTGTATGAGATGCTAGTTTTAGGGATGCCTTGGAAAATCTGCATTTAATCATAGGTACCACTTTCGATTTAGATTTACATTTGGTAAAAATGTTGGATATATATATGTTAAATGAATTTGAATTTAATATCTTGTAGTGCATTTCCATTGTGCAATTGTTGATTAAATAATTGGTGTTGTGTTCCTTACCTTAAAAATGTAATAAAGATATCTAAACGAAACACTCAACCCTAGTATAAGACTCGTGTATAACTACCTTTCATGTGTGAATCCTTTTAGTGTGGAAAACTAAAACCTTAGGATAAAATTCAATCTCTACACTCGATGTCATCCTTCTCGCATGATCCTTCTTAGCATAGAATAAATTGAAACCATAGAATGAACTTAAAATTTACACTCTATGACACCTTCTAGATTAAGTAAATAAGAGCCCAATTTTGAGTTTTGTCATAGCCATTATGTTTAGCCACATCGTTGTGAACCCGATGGTTAGGAACAACATGGACAAAATTTATCTGGAGTATGTAGAACCAACACTTCTTTAGTCTCCTAGTGGGCTACCTAGTCTTACGAAGTTAGATCTAGAATTTAAATTCATCATCGAATGAATTCCTTGTGGGATCCAGATGACAATGGAGCTAGTGAGATAGTTGTACTATGACTTAGACTCTTGTTAATGATATCTTTAGATCCTCATAACTAAATATGTTACCTTGGCTAATGAAAATATAGTGCCTTGGTATTTTACAGAGGATTTATAGGGTAAATATGTTTCTACACCTAAATCTGATCTATAATAGGGTGTAGATCCCTGAGTGCAAATTGGAATTAAACCAAACCTCAGTTGATTAGGAGGTTAACTTGTGGCGAGAAAATGGTAAGTAACTCCTTGTAAATGAAATTGATTTGAAAGATGTTGAATTTAGAGAACCCAAGAAACTAGAATCTTGGTCCCGTAATCCCTTGTTATGTCCTTTTTGACATTAAGAATAAAAGAAATTTCACATGTGGAATCATGAAAAGTAGAAACATGGGATCTTACCTTGAACACAAATCACTTGTGGTTCATGTATAGTTTATAATTCTTCCAATCATGTACTTCTTCAAGATGTTAGACCAATACTTCCGTAACTCCTTCTGTTATAAAACAATGCTAATAATGAGACCATAGTGTGATGTAAGAGTAAATCATATAAGATGAAAATGAGATTTGAGGTTAGGATTAAGGTCACCCTTGGAGTCCTTATAACTTAATTAATCATTTTCATGTGTTACAAAGAATATGAATTGCCTTTGTGTGAGATCAAACTTCGAGAAAACAAAAGATATATATATATATATATATATATATGGAATTCAACAAGTTATTGAACTATAATAACTATGGTAGGGAAATAACTATACCGTGATCGAAGAATGTTTATGGGAAAAAGCTATCTTGAATCTAAATCTCCCTTAATCCTAATATTTCTTCTTGACATCACGTTAGATTCACTTGTGTAGCAAGGATAAAATTTAAACTTTGAATAAGCGTTTGGGAAGCATAATATTAACATAAGAACAAGAGAATTAGGAACTTTGTATGCAATTTGAAATATGGAAAATACTTATGTAAATTATGGAGATTGTCGTAAGGGATAAAGAGCCAACTTAAATGGTCGAACTATAAGTTGAATGTGAAATGAATTGAAGAATCATAGGTGGAAAATGGATAAAATTATCCTTGTATAAAAATTTTCTTGGAATGTTAATCATAACTAAGATGTAATCATGGAAATGATGTGTTGTGGGTTTTCAATCCTTGGGTCCCTTTCTTGTGGTTGGGTCATTACTAGTATTCGTTCTTTTGGGAAAGTGTGGCATCGACATGTATATGGTGTTGTCATGTGTCTATGTGGGTCGATGAATTATTTAAGTGTCTAATGTGTTGTTGAGTTTCTCTTCTTGAACCCTTGTGGTGTTGTGTAGTGAGCAATGTAAGTAAAAAAAAATTATCCTAGTAATTTTATTGTTGTTTTTGTGTGTAAAACATGGGCGTGACAATTTTAATTGGGAAGACCACTATCGATTGGAAAGGACAATATCTTGATGGTGTTTAATTATTAGATGCTAATATCTATCAAGATTTATCCAAGAGGATTTACTAGGCATAATGTTATCTTTTAATTTTAAATGTTTAACATCTTTAATTATAATACTTAGAATATTCGAATGGGAGGTTATATCAATATTTATAATCTTATGAACTTATTTATGATGGTGGAAAAAGAGGATTGTGAGACTTCATATAAACATGGTTCATCCTCCCATAAATAATAAAAATACATTCTAATTAATCTCATACGATAACCCACTTTCAAAAAAATTATTTTCGTAAGAATGTGTTTTTCTAGTCTATTGAAGGGTTTCAATCTCTTTATATAGTTTGAAGCATGTAAAATTTGGAAGAGCGGTATTTTATTTAAAATATTTTTAATGAATTGTATATTTTGTTCAATCTTAACATATATATCTATTTATTGTAAATTTTCATCATGAAAGGGTTAGATGAATATGTATTACCTTAAACATGAGATTAAAACCAACAATTCAAAGTGGATCAATGCTTGTGAGGATAAAATTATTGAAGTTGTATAATTTTTTACAAAGTACTCAAGCATTAACATGAAAATATAAGCCACTAGAAATCCTAAAGGACACTTCCTATGACAATATATTAGTATTGTATTAAGAAAAAATCAACCAAAAACTTGAAACACAAATTATGTTGTGTTTTTTCCAATGTAGGAGAATCTAATGAGTACAAACAATCTTGCATAAAAAAAAAACGAGAGGACATTAGTGGGCACGTGTTCATCTATAATCGGTGAACATTGTGAAGTCGATCCATAAGAAGCATTACCATTCCAACATTTTAAGAATACATATAAAATACATCAAGGAACACCATTTTTAGGCATTAACATAGGTTCCAAGGAATTGGTAGAGTTTCTTAACAAACAATAGAATATAGGAAGTTCCTACATTTATTGAATGTGTATAAATGATAAGTCATAGTGAAAAGGCAACAAGTAATTGAATTATATCTTAATGTCTCATCGGTGTCCTTATGAATACCTAAAGTATCAAACTATTGAAGACTTGGGGCCTTGGGCAAGCTAAAAAAATAGTCACTTGTTGAGTATTGAATAATGAATGGGAAAACTATCTTTGGGATAAGAATAAATGGCAATTATAAGTTATCGGTATATGGCTAGTCACTAACATTATTTAGGCGAGTTACAAATTTTGCACCATTAGTATTCACCCACTAAAATTTCATTAAAAAAATACATTGCCACAATCTAAAATTTCTTTGAGACTAATAACAATGTTCCCTTCAATTTCACAGCTTTAATAAGTGTTGTTGTTGTGTTCACATTTCGAAGGAGACTTATAAAGTCAAACTAGATGAATAAGCAAAGCTTGATCGATTATATCTGAAAACAAATATTTTCAATAGAATGTGGACTTAATTTATTTTTACAGCTATGTTTTTTTTTAAAATATATTTTGTTATGTCTACTATAATTATAGCCTCACATAAAGGAAAATCAACACTTGAGGTGAGTAAGTACTCTTGCCAAATAGCCTCTATTTTCTTGTTCTTTCTAAAGATGTGCCACAAAGGATGGTAGAGAACAGAGAAAGGGGAATCATCCAAAAAAACATTGAAAACAAAGTTTATAGTTGTACGTGTCTTCATTGTGCAATATGATTTTCAACCTAAGTGACAAACTTTGGGCTTTGGTGACATATGGAGGAAACATTAACTTTTGTATACAATTGTTGGTGCTTGGGTAAATATATTCTCTACTTAGCAATCATACCTTCTAATTTATTTTTCTCTTTTCTTATATGGGTGAAAGAGGCATGTTTGGTTCATCTTCAATGACTAGTGTTTTGAAATAAAGTACAAATAGATGACATTGGCTTCTTGTTGGGTGATAAGATTTTATTGCTTAATGGATTTCACCTTCTTTATTTTTAGTTTTTTTAATGAATATTTATTAATTATGATTTAATTAAAATAATAAAGATATGCAATGTAAATGATTTTTTTTTTTGTGTAATATTAATTTTGAAATTATCATTAAAAGAAATAATTAGGTGATCAAATTGCCTCGTGTTTTTTTATAAAAAATTACGAGTTCATATTTTAGTTGTAATGTTTAGATACTATCTATAATGCAAATCTTTCAATTGAAAATATTTGTTTTTTTGTTAAAATTATAATCCTCCTAGTATATTGACTAGTGTATTGATTTTTGATCTTTTATTTTTCCTTATATTCACAAATTTTGTTTAGAGTTTATCAAATATAACATGAAAAATATATCAATAAATGCAAGTTGTACTTTAGCATAGTATTAAAAGTTATCATAAACGTTAATGTTATATTATTTATAGAAGATTTTATTGGGATTGATATTCAAACTGAAAATACTCCCTAATTTTGAGGAAATAAATGTTTACCATTTTCTTCATATATGAATTTAAGGATGTTGCAAAGAGATGGAATTGAGATCTAATTAGTAGGAGATAATGTTGTGTATTTTGTCAACTAAAATAACATGTAGTTTATAGGTCTCTCAATAATATGTATTAACACCCTAGGAATCTTTTGATAACATCGAGTATGTAAAAAAATTCAATGGTTTCCCTACTAAGTTGAGAAACTTAAAAATCTTGAACATAAGTCAATTTAATGTTGAAAATTTTAATATTTTATATTAAAGTTGAAAAAGAATATTTGGATTTTTGTATTCAAAAATATAAGGGACAAAAATAACATAAAGCATGTGTGAAATTTTGTTAAACAATTTGTAGTGCCGAGAACAAAATAATAATAATAATAAATAAAATCGAAAAGGACGTAGAAGGTGGATGCATGGTTTTGATGTGAAGGGAGCAGGGGACGCCCCCTCGCCCCCAACGTGAAGGCATGTGGTCCTCCTGAAAAACACATGGGCTTCTGAAACAACTTTTCATGGCTTGTCACTTCTATGCAAAATACAAGCGCTTCATTTGAGATTCAGAGGAATTTAACATGTTGAAACCATGTTAACTTTGCAAATTTAGCATTTTTTGTATAGTTGCAGCAATGAAAATGCACAAGAGATAGGGGTTCCTTACGATATAATCAAAATGTTCTACCAAAGAAACAAATAGGTCTCCTACCAGATCAACTACATTTGCCATCATCATCCCAGCATGTTCCAAAAAAAACCCAAGCTCTGTAACAGGGTATGGACGTCATTCAAAGCATAAAAGATAGAGGAATTTTTTAGATTTTGTAGTTGTCAGCCTTTTGATAAGTATGTATGCAAAAATGTGGAAGCATGCGTTTGGCAAGTGGACTGCTTGACTAATGCCTGAAATGTGACTTCGTGGACTGCAACTACTGCATGATATACACAAAATGGGTTTGTTGAAAAGGCTATAGAAACTTATGAGAAATGTAACTGGTAGATTTAAAGCCAAATTCCACAACCTTTTCTAGCATCTCCTTACCTTGTTCCCAAAATGTGGGCTTTGGAAAAGAGCATGGACATCCATCAAAGCATAAAGGAAATCCAAAATTTATTTCTAGCTTCCTCCCATTCAACACAAAAATGGGATTTTTTCCATATTTTGTAGTTGCAGGTGTGTTGATAGACATGGATGCAAATGGGAGTTGTTTCTAGTTTTTTGTGCATTTTTGTGTTACCTGGGTGTTCTATTGGTATGCAAAAGTCATCCTTCCACCATGGATTGTGGTTTGAGTTTAATTCTACTCCTTGAATTCCATTAAATATTTATAGATGCACGGTGAGCTCTATTTTATTGTTAAAGTGAGCTTGATTTCCACTTTGCCTTACCTAGGAGAGGTGGATCTGCATTTTCCTTGCATTTAAAGAAGGTTTCATTGTTGCATGATGGGGCTCATTGGGTTGACATTTGATTCACCCAACTCTCTTTTGCATTTTTTGATTCATTGTACCTGGGTAAAGATCTGGATTGGCCACCATTAAAAGGGGGTTGGTTGTTGCTTTCATTGACTTGATTCTACTCTTATCTCAACATGGATTTCCATGGTTGTGGGTTTTTGCGAAAATGGGTTTGTCTAAAATACAACATATGGATTAAAGTAAATATCATTGGTAGATCTAGATGAAATTTGAGACCTTTGTGAGATATTTTCTACCGATGAAAATTCAGAGCTTTAGAATAGGGTAAGGACTTCCCTTGAGCAAAAGGATGGCGAAAATTTATATATGTAGAGGTTCTTTTCTTGGTAGTCATATATCAAAAGCATGGGAAAATAGACAAGTATGCTCACAATTTGACAAAATTCCCGGTAGAGGGATGAAACCTTGTAGAGTGTGAGTGAAACCGTGTGGATTACCTCATACACCACCGAGGAAAATATCTCCCAGGAACGGTTCATCTCTACTTACCTTTGATAATTCTCTTACTTAAGTTTTTCTTTTGCAATGAAATGTAATTCTCATACTCATGGTTCATAGTCTTGGCTTTTCTACCCTATCACATAAATGATATTGGGATTGTATGTTCCTTTATCCTAATATGCACCCATCTACCCATTTGACTGATGGATTATTTTTTCACAAGAGCATGGCATCAAGTAGATGCCTCCATATACATGAAGGTTTTGAAGATCCTAAGCTTTTTCCAAAGATGTCTCTTAAATATTTTTTGGTGGGGTACACATGGTTCATGATATTGTATTTTCTCAAAATTCTAGCCATGCCTTTTGTAATGGCCTCTATCATGGTAACATGATGTATGGACCAACTTCATAATGTCAATTTTTAGAGCATGATTCTTCTTGCAAGACTTTTGATCTAATTCTATATTTGTTTTTCTTATTACTTATTTCCCAATAGTTCCTTAAAAATATACTTCTTTTCTTCCCAAAATTTTTCCATCTAATATTTGAACTACATTAGGCATGAGAGCATTGAGGCCTCCCAAATTCTAGGATGATTAGTAGTGTGAGTTTCCCTTTAAGATATAGGTCTCGCATACCTTTCCTATAAGCTTAATATGAGAGAATTCCATTGATATTTCTAATACCCTTTTCCAAGAAAGAAAGAAAATCTCTCCTCCACCTCATAGTAAATTTAATTGTCTCCAACTAGTTATTGAGATGGTCTAAGAATTCTGGATGAAGTTTCTCCCCATGAGGCCAATTGGAATTTTTATCCTATGCATGTAATCGTATTTGCTATATTTTACAGAATAATCACTTACCTATTTACTTATGCAAGTTGCAACTCATTTTCAATTTTTTTAACTATAGTTTGACATCTTCTCCATGCCTTCCATCTTACACCAAAAATATTTAGATTGAAATTTATATATATGGTAGATCAGGTATTACCTTGAGGCTTGTATATCGAGACCATCAAACAATTTCATGGGCTTATTATTGTACCATTCCTAAGGAATACGAGAAATATAAGGATTCTAAGGCTTATTTAATTCTTTCAAAGATAAAGCTTCACATTAGTCCTAGTGTTAGTAACAAAATGATAAGGAAGTTATCACTCATCCCCAAATATAAAAATGAAAATGCAAAATTTATGATATACTTCATAGTACTTGGAATTTCATGGGTTATCTATTATACAATCCCAACAACAAGAAGACATTGTTTTGAAATCATAAAAGTAGAGACATGGGACACCATCTGATATCTATAGGAAATTTGGAGCATTTATCTTCCAAAGGATGTCTACTGATACTCTTGGTTATTCTTAACTGGAAGTCCTGGGAATCACAATTTCTAACAATTCTTAATCGAAAGTCCTGGGAATCACAATTTGTCCTATTCAAATGTAGTCCAAACATGTAGTGTCCACTTCCCTCATTTGACATTATTAGTTTTGATTTCGATTACAGTTGGTTATGCATGGATATTATTGTATCTTTTGACTTAGCATGATGATTAGACAATAGAGATACTTGGAATATTGTTGGATTTCGATTCATAGTTTGATGTGTGTGGATTCTTAGAGACATTTTATATGGATGATGATGTGTTTTTGACATAGTATATATTTCGACATTCGATATTTTTGTCATATTGAGTAGACCTTGACAATTGAACTAATCTTGTGATCCTATTGATATTGATGAAATGTAGAATTGAGATGTTGTTAGAAATTGAAAATAATAACGTTACTTGCCTAGATGATGATTTGATTCACATGTAGATGATTGTGGATTTATATTTTATATTTTATCTTGGATGTTTTGATGCATCCACAGGCCGAAGGAGGTATTATGTGTTTTGCAGGTAAACATATCACAACAAACAACGGGGATTGAGACCAACCACATTGGAATGCTAGATGAATTCAACAATGGTCACCATGGAAACGTGTGTTATGTTGTTGTGTGTGTTTGAATTTTTTTAGGGGTTTCCCATGGGGGATTTCCTCCAATTGTGACCAAGGGGGCTTGTGTGTTATTTTTTTATATTTCCTTTATTTAATTTTAGTATGTGATTTTATAGTGATGTATTTCCCTTTTATTAATTATTTAATTTGTGTCTAGATTAGTAAAGTAATCATGTTACTAAACTAATTATGGATGGGTTGAAATAATTCATTTATTATATTAGATGGCTCTTTGGGTTATGTGTTTTAAGTTGAGTGCTTGTGATCTTGAAGTGTTACACTCTACCTACACTTGGAAATTCGGATTTGGCCTTATGGGCCTATTTCGGAGGCTTATGGGACAAGTTAAACTTGTCCAAACCTCTTAAATTAATATACAAACCCTACCTATGGATTGGGGGTCAAAAATAGACCCCATTATGTGTTTTGTAAGACAAAAAGTGGCATTTATTGCACTTTTCTTACATGGGTTTTAAAGTTTGTCCTTAGGGGGTGTGGGTTTGGATTGTGTGTAAGAGGTTTGTCATTCCTCTCACCCACCAATTTATTGTGCATTGGGGTTGAGGTTTGACTTATGAGGTAGAGTTGAGGATGAGTGATGTGACATCCTACATGGAGCCACCTCACCCTCCTCTCTCCTTTTTATATTTATTCAAGTTCTTTTGTTTCTTTGGGGTTACTTCATTTCTTTTGTGCTCTTGCATTTTTGGAGTTGGAGGATTTTGGAGTGCTTGTGGATTTTTTGAGCTTGTTGGTGATAGTTTGGGCTTGAAGGATCTTGGTGTGTGACTCTTGGATCAAGCTCTACCATGGAAATGTAGGAGATATACCCTATTTTTATTGTTTTTCTTTTATTTATGTATATGTGTATGTTATTAAGTGTTTTGGTATGCTTGTTGGGTCATTGGGTAGATGGCCTAAGTGTGGTGTAGGAGGGGCTATGGGGATATTATATGTAGGAGGCATAAGAGTTTATTTCATGTTTTAGAGAGAGTTAGGGTTAGGTGCCCCACCTTGGACAAAAAAATGTTTGCATTTCTTACTTGGTTTTTATGAGGGAGACATAAGAGATAGTAGAGAGGCATAAGAGAATCTTGAGGGAGGCATAAGAGTTGTGTAGGGGTTTTGAGATGTATATTAGAGGGTTTTAAGGTGGGCCCCTAATTCCCATTGGGAGGCATAAGTGATCTCCCCATAGATCCTTGCTCCAATGGCTTTCATTTTGAAGCCTTGTATATTTTGTTAGTTTCCTTCTTGTGATTGTAGTTGTGTTGATTGTTTTTGGTATGGTTGTGAAATATTTGTATTGTGATGTGGAAGCTTGTATTATTGCCATGAGTTGGATCCACCTTTTACTGCATTTTGGTTGGGGTTTGGGGCCAATGAGGAGGATAGATTCTTCTCATTTGATTATTGGTTGGGTGGAGAGCGTTGCCTCTCCCCCTTTTTGTTTGTTGTTGATCAAGTGAAGACATGGTGGAGCTCTCTTTGATGATGTGAAACTTGGAGCATTTGTTGATGTCCAAAAGAAATCCTTCCTTGTGAGGAAACCTTCTTATTATTCTCACTTGAGGTGGAAGACTTGTAGTATTGTATTTAAAAAAAAAGAAATGTTGCATTGTAAGTTTCTTGTACCAAGTTGTATTATTATTTTGACGGAAGCTCATTGAGGAATTGTATAATTTCCTTTCTCCTCAAATTATAGTATGTAAAGAAATGAATCAAAATGGAAATCATGTTTGAATGTTTAGTTATAAGTTGTATTGTGAGAAATTAATATTTTTGTATTAAAATAAATTGGCTATGCTCAAGGAAAAGAAAGTTCACTATCATTGTTGAAGTTATAATATTGTAAAAAGGAAAGAAAGAACATAGAAGTTGTAAAATACTAATAGTGCATGCTTGGAAACCTTGAATGTAGAACAAGTTGTTAGTGGTTATTTGAACAAATGGTTGTAGTGGAAATGGAAAGATGAAATAAATTTTAAGTAAATTACTATGTTGAAATAATGCATTTTGTAGTAAGGAGAAAACAACAACATTAGAAGTAGATTTAGTTTCATTTTTACTATTGGACTTGAAAGAAAATTTGTTGAACAAAAATGAAAATGATCTTGTAGTTGTGGTTGTTATTATTGAAAAAGGAAATGCTTTAAAATGAGTACTTTTACTATGGAATGAATAGATGGATTAAACCTTTCAACTGGAAACTTTAGGCACATAAATTTAAGTTAAGATGACTTTTTAACACTCTAGTGATTTTTGTTTTTTGAAAAATCTCAAATTTGAAGGTTCTTTTTCTAAGGAACATGACCGCTTCCCTGTGCCGAGTGGTGGTCACGTAACCGCCGCTTAGGCAAGGTGGCGGTTCATGAATCATCACCCAGGTAGGGCAATGGTTTGAGGACCGCTAACTTTCTCTGCGGTGGTTCTATCACTAATGGCGATGAAAAAATGTAAATCTTCTCCTATGCAAATTTTAACTTGGTCTAACTAAAATTTAAGCTTGTAAAAATTAAAGAGGAAACCTCTAGCAAGCAAATGAAGGTAAAATTTCATTGTTCAAAGCAAGTAAATCTTCAAATGGATAATTAAAAGTTCTCAATCTCATACATATAAATGGAGGTAGGGTTTGGTCCAAATAAGGAACTCAAACTAAAAACAATCTTGTAACAACACCATATTTGGAAAGGAAACCCCTCCAATCTTCAAATGAAATAAATTACAATGATAAATCTACAACCTAGACTAAACTAAGCTTGTTTTTGTAAATTCCTCCATAGTTCTTCCTTTCTTGCTCCAATGGATTCCATCTCTCCAACCTGCAAATTAAACAAAGGAAAAGTGACCAAATGAGGAGACTAGGGTAAAGCAAAGGATTTAATAAGAATTCATAAGGTTATTTAGGGTTAATTTGGAAACCTAGGATCTAGTGGCCATAACTAAATTGATCCAAGGGTTGAGGATCAACCCTACAATTGTTTGGTAGGAATGAATATTATGGGTGTTTAAATAAATTTAAAGGTATGTGTAGATGGGTGAATGGGGCCATTTAGTACCTTGGTGTGCAAAGTCATTATTTTAGTTCCTAGTATGTTTTTAGAAAATTTATGAAATGGACATTTAAGTTATTAAGATAATGGATGTAAAGTAACTAAGTATAAGGTTAATCATGTTGGGTTTGAATGTTAATTAAGGAGGAGAAAAAATATTTTAACCAAGTAAATTAAATTATGGCACCTTCCTAATTGACTCTAATTAATTAACCTTAGAGATAATTAAGAATATTTAATCTTTTAACTTAGACCTGGTCCATCCTTTGTAAAGTAGAGATTATTGGTGAAAATTAATTTAACGTACACTAGGGGTTGACACCCTTACAACCTAATAACTTAAAAAAAAAAATTTTCCGCAACCTTTGGATAAGCGTATAAGATTAATGTGTTCATAGAAAGTCATTTTTGTGGGTGTTACCCTTTATATCGAGCCGTGGGTTCAAAGTTTGGACCCTTGAGCTTACTTGGAAACATGAGACATGAACTTTTAACCTAGTGCAATTTTTTATGAAAAAAATAAAATAAAAAAACCTAGAAAACAAGATTGCCTGATAATTGTATAATATAGTAAACTTAGAAAATTGAAACAAAAACTAGAATGATGGACTAACTCTCACCTTGTCTATACAGAGGCAATGGACTAGACAAGGGGTTCTTACACGTAGATCTAGACTTTCCACTTCTAGATCAGGCTGTAACGGCCATTCTACCTCAGATTTTACAGATGCTTCAGGACGCCAATGCCGCTATACACCTAGGGTCCTTAGGAGGATGACTTACTAGACAAGATAGGGAGCCATCAGTTGAGGCTCGTGCTTCTCCTCAGCACATCGAGGAGCATAGGTATGAGAACTCCCATGGAGTCGGCTAGGAAGAGTCACCATAGAGGGGACATGGAGATAGGTTTTCAGAATGAAGGGACAAATCTCAGAGTCCTAGGAAGAGGGAGGAGCATGCAGAGAGACCTAGGGGTCATCAGTCATTAGCTATAGACCATATCATGGAGATCCTGAAGCTACGCCCATCTCACTATTTTGGAGATACATGTGGTTTTAGGTAGAGGCCTAGTTGGTGAGCTTGAGTGGATGCTTCAAGCTCTGCCCTTGTACTAGTAACACGAAAGCTCATCTTGTGATCCATCTTCTGATGGATGGAGCAGGTGTCTAGTGGAGGACCGAGGAGCAGAAGCTCCATGTTGACTCAGAGACAATTACCTAGGAGCTCTTTGAGGAGTGGTTCGGGAATAGGTATTTATCGAGGAGTTTTATTCAACATAGGATAATCGAGTTCCACGACGTTCGTCAAGTATCTATGATTATAGCTAGTATAAGAGTCAATTTTTCTGACCTATTGTAGTATGTCAACTATATGCAAGATGAACATGTCTAGATTCACAGGGTCATCATCTGGGGCCTGAATTTAGATTTGGGTGGTGTGGTATGCATTCACTTCCCACAAAGCTTAGTAGAGGTCATGGAGAAGGCCTATATTGCAGAGCAGAGACATGGGGAAAGACACAACAGATAGGGATAAGAGGAACCACATCCAACAAATGTAGGATAATCAAGTCGAGGGGCTAGCTCCTCCTCCTCCTCATGGCAGACATGGTTCTACATAGTCGTCATTTAGGCCACCACAATAGCTACCTCAACAACAACAGTAGTAACAGACTCGTCCCCCATTTAGACCTTCTTAGAGATTCGACACTCATAGGGGAAGGAGTATGGGGCCTCCTCCTAGGGGTCCCATTAGGACCTAGGGTGCATCGAAAGCTCACCAATGGGGTCACGTCGCAGAGACCTCAAAGCAGTCCATAGCTGGATCATCAGGATCCACAACGAAGACCTCTAGAGTACCGAATGGAGCTGCATCTCATTAGAGAGGACTAGGTAGCTATTATGGTTGTGGCGTTGTTGGACATCATTGGAGATAGTTCCCACAGAACCCTAGTAACAAGGGTAAGGCACAAATTTCAGAGCCTATGATTGGTGACATGGGACGTAGCCATCAGATCTACACAGTGGTTGAGAACCACCAAGATGAGCACCAGAGTACCGTGATAGAGACTACAGGTAGCATTGGTGGTATTCCCACCTCTATATTGTTTGATTCTGGTTCATCTAATTCATTTATTGTACCATCCCTTATAGAGTGTTGTAGACTGGTGGTAGTTAGGTAAGGTCTTAGTTGGGATGTTGAAATGGCTTATGGAGCCAAACTTTCTATAGACTCCTTAGTTAAGGAGTGTGTAGTGGATTTGAGACCCTTCACCACTACCTCGGATCTTCGTATCCTTCCGTTGGGTTCTTATGGAGTCATCTTGGGAATGGAATGGTCACCTACACAAAGATCTAGAGTGGATTGTTACCATAAGAATATTTCATGTACTGATGATCTAGGAGTTGAGTTGGTGATAGAAAGAGTTAGGAGGCCCATTTCCATCTGCACCATCTCCGCTATGTAGCTTAAGTGGTGTGTGAGACGAGGTTGCCAAATTTATGTGGTTACGGTTAATGACAGATCTGAGGAGTCTAGTGGGCCATCTCTTGACAACCATCACATCTTGGGAGAGTTTTCTGATGTCTTTTCAGGGGAGCTATCGGGGTTAACACCCCCACGTGAGATATATTTTCACATAGATTTGGTTCTGGGAGCAGATCCTATCTCACGAGCACCTTATCGGATGACTACCCCTAAGCTCTATGAGCTCAAGTCTGTAGCTTGAGGGCCTTCTAGAGAAAGGCCTAATCCATCCTAGTGTATCCCATTGGGGTGCACCGGTGATTTTTGTAAAAATAAGGATGGATCCTCGTGTTTGGGTATTGATTAGCACCATCTAACAAAGTAACGATCAAGAATTGTTACCCCCTTCCGTGCATTGATGATTTTTTTGATTAGATGAAGGGGGCACAATATTCTCCAAGATAGATCTTAAGTCAAGGTATCATCAGCTGAGGATCACAGAGGTAGATATTCATAAGACCGCCTTCATATGAGATATGGCCACTACGAGTTCACAATGTTCTTTTTGGATTGACAAATTCCCTGCAGTGTTCATGAGCTTGATGAATGGGGTATTCAAGAAATTTTTGGATTGCTTCATGCTCATTTTCCTTGATGACATTCTGATATACTCATGTACACATGAGGATCATGAGGGGCACCTTCGCCAGGTTCTTCAGTGTCTTTGTGAGCAAAACTTTATGGGAGCTTGAGAAGTGTGTGTTATTTAAGAAAGAGGTGAAATATTTAGGCCACATCATTTCTGGGGAAGGTATCAAAGTTGATCCTTCCAAGATTCGAGCTATTATGGATTGGCCAACACCCACTAGTGTGACCGAGGTACATAACTTCATGGGTTTGGTAGGATACTACAAGATATTTATTCAGGACTTCTCTCAGGTTGCAAACCCCATCACTTCCCTTCAATGAAAAGAGAAGAAGTTTGTATGGTCAAATAGATGTGAGTAGGCCTTTAGGACACTAAGGAATGCCTCACAAAAACACCTATTCTTGCAGTACCAGACCCTTAGGGCAAGTTATTCGTTTGCACAAATGCTTCTTTGGCAGGACTTGGAGGTGTGTTGATGCACGAGGGAAGAGTAGTTGTGTTTGAGTCTCGCAAACTCAAATATTATGCACTCAATTATCTGAATCATGATCTTGAGCTTGTAGTAGTTGTGTACGCCTTGGTGCAATGGAGACACTTCCTTATTGGCCGAGATTGACACTCATGACTAATCACTTGAGTCTTTGCCACCTCTTTATGCAACCCAATCTCAATGCTCGTCAGTGGTTATGGATGGAGTTGCTTTGTGGGTACGACATGGAGATAGAGCATGTGAAAGGGAAGGAGAACATGGTTGCAGATGCCCTAAGTAGACAGAGACATGTGGCTATGGCTACTTCATTGGGTACATATTTGCAGAGTAGGATTTTTTAGTAGCTTCCTCATGAAAGTTTCTACCTTACAGCCAAAGTAGAGATGGATTCTCAGAGACCCTTGATGGGAGATTTGATGGATTTTCATTAGAGACAGATGGCCTTATCAGGCACAGAGGTCGGATATATGTTCCTAGAGATGGAGGCTTGAGACATGAAATTTTCAAGAGGCTCATTATGCACCTTATTCATCCCATTCCGGGGTGAAGAAGATGCACGCCACCTTGAGACAATTATACCATTGGAGGGGACTTCAGAGAGATGTGGCTTAGTTTGTGTCACTGCCATTTAGAGTGTTAGAAGGTCAAGGCCAAGCATCAACATCCAACTGGCATTCTCTTTCCTCACGCTATACCGGAGTGGAAATGGGACACCATTTCCATGGACTTCATAGTTGGGTTACCGATGTCGAGATACCACCATGACGCCATTATGGGCCAATTTTGGAAGCTTTTTGGGATAAGTTAAACTTATCCCACACCTCTTAAATTACTATACCAACCCTACCTATGGATTGGGGGATCACAAATAGACCCCATTATGTGTTTAATAAGACAAAAAGTGGCATTTATTGCACTTTTCTTACATGGGTTTTAAAGTTTGTCCTTAGGGGGTGTGGGTTTGGATTTTGTGTGTAAGAGGTTTGTCATTCCTCTCACCCACCAATTTATTATGCATTGGGGTTGAGGTTTGACTTGTGAGGTAGATTTGAGGATGAGTGATGTGGCATCCTACATGGAGCCACCTCACCCTCCTCTCTCCCTTTTCTATTTATTCAAGTTCTTTTTTTGTTTGGGGGTTACTTCATTTTTTTGTGCTCTTGCATTTTGGAGTTGGAGGATTTTGGAGTGCTTGTGGATTTTGTTGGAGCTTGTTGGTGATATTTTGGCTTGAAGGAGCTTGGTGTGTGACTCTTGGATCAATATCTACCATGGAAAGGTAGGAGCTATACCCTTGTTTTATTATTTTTCTTTTACTTATGTATATGTGTATGTTATTGAGTGTTTTGGTATGCTTGTTGGGTCCTTGGGTAGATGGCCTAAGTGTGGTGTAGGAGAGGGCTATGGGGATCTTATATGTAGGGAGGCATAAGAGTTTATTTCATGTTTTTGAGGGAGTTGGGTTGGGTGCCCCACCTTGGACAAGAAAATGCTTGCATTTCTTACTTGTTTTTATGAGGGAGACATAAGAGATAGTAGGGAGGCATAAGAGAATGTGAGAGGAATAAGAGGATCTCAAGGGAGGCATAAGAGTTGTGAAGTGGTTTTGAGATGTCTATTGGAGGGTTTTAAGGTGGGAACCTAATTCCCATTGGGAGGCATAAGTGATCTCCCCATAGATCCTTGCTCCATTGGTTTACATTTTGAAGCCTTGTATATTTTGTTAGTTTCCTTCTTGTGATTGTAGTTGTGTTGATTGTGTTTTGGTATGGTTGTGAAATCTTTGTATTGTTATGTGGAAGCTTGTATTGTTGCCATGAGTTGGATCCACCTTTTATTGCATTTTTTTTGGGGCTCGGAGGCCAATGAGGAGGATAGATTCTTCTCCTTGTTGGATTATTGTTGGGTGGAGAGGGTTGCCTCTCCCCCTTTTTGTTTGTTGTTGATAAAGTGAAGACATGGTGGAGCTCTCTTTGATGATGTGAAACTTGGAGCATTTTTGATGTCCAAAAGAAATCCTTCCTTGTGAGGAAACCTTTCTTATTATTCCCACTTGAGGTGGAAGACTTGTAGTATTGTATCTTAAAAAAATGAAATGTTGCATTGTAAGTTTCATTTACCAAGTTGTATTATTATTTTGAAGGAAGCTCATTGAGGAATTGTATAATTTCCTTTCTCCTCAAATTTTAGTATGTAAAGAAATGAATCAAAATGGAAATCATGTTTAAAAGTTTAGTTATAAGTTGTATTGTGAGAAAGTAAGCTCTTTGCATTAAAAGAAATGAGCTATGCTCAAGGAAAAGAAAGTTCACTATCATTGTTGAAGTTATAGTATTGCAAAAAAGGAAAGAAAGAACATAGAAGTTGTAAAATACTAATAGCACATGCTTGAAAACTTAAATGTGGAACAAGTTGTTAGTGGTTATTTGAACAAATGGTTGTAGTGGAAATGGAAAGATGCAATAAATGTTAAGTAAATTACTATGTTGAAATAATGCATTTTGTAGTAAGGAGAAAACAACAACATTAGAAGTAGATTTAGTTTTGATTTTTACTCTTTGACTTGAAAGAAAATTTTTTGAACAAAAAATGAAAATGATCTTGTAGTTTTTGTTGTTATTATTGAGAAAGGAAATGCTTTAAAATGAGTACTTTTACTATGGAATGAATAGATGGATTAAACCTTTCAACTGAAACTTTAGGAACATAAATTTAAGTTCAGGATGACTTTTAAAACACTCTAGTGATTTTTATTTTTTTGAAAAATCTTGGATTTGAAGGTTCTATTTCAAAGGAACATGACTACCGCCTTGTGCAAAGTGGCGGCCACATAACCCCGCTTAGGCAAGGTGGCGGTTCATGAATCGTCTCCCGAAAAGGGGTGGTCCCAAGATCGCTGACCTACTCTAGGAGGTGGTTCTTTCAATAACGGAAAAAAACTTAAATCTGCACTGTGCAAATTTTAACTTGGTCTAACTAAAATTTAAGCTTTTAAAAATTAAAGAGGAAACCTCCAGCAAGCAAATGAAGGTAAAATTTCATTGTTCAAAGCGAGTAAATCTTCAAATGAATAATTAAAAGTGATCAATCTCATACATATAAATGGAGGTAGGGTTTGGCAAAATAAGGAACTCCAAACTAAAAACAATCTTGTATTAACACCATATTTGGAAAGGAAACCCCTCCAATCTTCAAATAAAAAAAAATACATTGATAAATCTACAACCTAGACTAAACTAAGCTTGTTTTTGTAAATTCCTCCATATTCCTTCCTTTCTTGCTCCCATGGCTTCCATCTCCCCAATCTGAAAATTAAACAAAGGAAAAGTGACCAAATGAGGAGACTAGGGTAAAGAAAAGGATTTAATAAGAATTCATAAGGTTATTTAGGGTTAGTTTGGAAACCTAGGATCTAGTGGCCACAACGGAATTGATCCAAGGGTTGAGGATCAACCCTATAATTATTTGGTAGAATGAATATTATGGGTGTTTAAATAAATTTAAAGGTATGTGTAGATGGGTGAATGGGGCCATTTAGTACCTTGGTGTGCAAAGTCATTATTTTAGTTCCTAGTATGTTTTTAGAAAATTAATGAAATGGACATTTAAGTTATTAAGATAATGGAACTAAAGTAACTAAGTATAAGGTTAATCATGTTGGGTTTGAATGTTAATTAAGGAGGAGAAAAAACATTTAACCAAGTAAATTAAATTATGGCACCTTCCTAGTTGACTCTAATTAATTAACCTTAGAGATAATTAAGAATATTTAATATTTTAACTTAGACCTGTCCATGCTTTGTAAAGTAGATATTATTGGTGAAAATTAATTTAACGTACACTAGGGGTTGACACCTTTACAACCTTATAACTTAAACCAAAAAACATTTGCAGCAACCTTCTAGATAAGCGTATAAGATTTAATGTGTTCCTAAAATGTCATTTTTGTGGGCATTACACTTGTTATCATAGCAGAGGGTTTAAATTTTAGACCCTTGGGTACACTTGGAAACACGAGACATGAAGGTTTAACCTAGTGTAAATTTTTATTAAAAAAAAACTAGAAAACAACATTGCTTAATAATTGTATAATATAGTAAACTTAGAAAACAGAGGCAAAACCTAGAATGTTGGAATAAATCTTGCCTTGGTCTATACAGGAGGTGTGGACTAGACGAGGGGTTCTTGCACATAGATCTAGACTTGCCACCTCCATATCAGGCTATAGTGACGTTTCTACCTAAGATTTTATAGACACTTCAGGACTTCAATGCCGTTATACGCAGAGGGTCCTTAGGAGGAAAACTTACTAGAAAGATAGGGAGCCATCAGTTGAGGCTCATGCTTCTCTTTGCACAACAAGGAGCATAGGGTAGATAACTCCCACGTGGAGTTGGCTAGGTAGAGTCACCATAGATGGGACATGGAGACAAGTTTTCAGGACACAGGGACAGATCTCGGAGCCCTATGTAGAGGGAGGATCATGCAGAGAGACCTAGGGTTTGTCAATTGTTAGTTGCAAACCATATCAGGGAGATCCTAAAGTTACACCCATCTCACTATTCTAGAGATATAGGTGGTTTTCGTGAAGAGGCATTTTGTGAGCTTGAGTGAATGCTTCAAGCTCTTCCCTTGTACTAGCAACACGAAAAATCATTTTACGATCCATCTTTAGAGGGATGGAGCAGGTGTCTGGTGGATGACCGAAGAACAGAAGCTCCATGTTGACTCGTAGACATTTACTTGGGAGCTCTTTCGAGGAGCGATTCACGAAACAAGTATTTATCGAGGAGGTTTATTCAATAGAGGATAGATGAGTTCCATGACCTTTGTCGGCATCTATGACTCTAGTTTGAGTATAAGAGTCAATTTCTAGACCTACTGTAGTATGTCGACTATATGCAGGATGAGAAGGTCTAGATTCACAGGTTCATCAGGGGCCTTGAATTTGATTTGGGTTGTACGGTATGCATTCACTACCCATAGACCTTAGCATAGAGGTCATGGAGAAGGCCTATATTGTAGAGGAGACGCGAAGGCTAGGGAAAGAGTGAAGAGTTTACATCCAGCAGATGTAAGATAACAGTCAAGGGGTCATCTCCTCCTCCTCATGGTAGACATGGTTCTACACAATCGTCATCATTCAGGCCACCACAACAACTACCTCAAGAATGAACACTCATCCCCATTCGAGACCTTCTCGGAGATTTGACGCTCGAGGGGGATAGAGTATGGGGCCTCCTCCTAGGGGTCCCATTAGGACACATGGTGCACCGAGATCTCAGTCAATGGGGGCTCATCAGCAGAGACCTCAGTAATCCATAGCCGGATCATCATGATCCACAACACAAACCTCTAGAGTACCGGTTGGAGCTGCATCTCACTGGAGAGGACTAGGAACTGTTATGGTTGTGGTGTTGTTGGAAATCATTGGAGAGAGTTCCCAAAAACCCTAGTAATAAGGGTAAGGCACATATTTCAGATCCTACGGTTGGTGACATGGGACGTAGCCATCGGATCTACGCAGTGGTCGAGAACCACTAGGATGAGCACTAGAGTACTGTGATAGAGACTACAGTAGCATTGGTGGTATTCCCGCCTCTATATTGTTTGATTCTAGTTCGTTTGATTCATTTATTGCACCATCCCTTGTAGAGAGTTGCAGGCTAGTGGCAGTTAGGAAGGGTCTTAGTTGGGATGTTGAAATGGCTTCTCGAGCCAGAATTTCTTTAGACTCCTTAGTTAAGGAGTGTGAAGTGGATTTGGGACCCTTCACCACTATCTCGGATCTTCGTATCCTTCTCTTGGGTTCTTATGGAGTCATCTTGGGCATGGACTAGTTATCTGCACACGCACCCGTACTCCGAGTGGATTGCTACCATAAGACTATTTCATGTACTAATGATCTAGGAGTTGAGTCGGTGATAGCAGGAGTTAGGAGGCCCATTTCCATCTGCACCATCTCCACTATGCAACTAAAGCAGTGTGTATGATGAGGTTGCTAGATGTATGCTATTACGGTTAGTGAAAGATATGAGGATGAGTCTAGTGGGCCATCTCTTGATGACCATCACATCTTGAGAGAGTTTTGATGTCTTTCCAGGGGAGCTACCGGGGTTACCACCCCCACGTGAGATAGATTTTCACATAGATTTGGTTCCAGGAGTAGATCCTATCTCATGAGCACCTTATCATTCACTACCCCTAAGCTCTGAGCTCAAGCTGGAACTTGAGATCAAGCTGTAACTTGAGAGCCTTTTGGAGAAAGGCCTAATCCATCCTAGTGTATCCCCTTGGGGTGCACCGATGATTTTTGTAAAAAAGGATGGATCCCTGCATTTTGTATTGATTACCACCAGCTAAACAAAGTAACGATCAAGAATCATTACCCCCTTCCACGCATTGATGATTTATTTGATCAGATGAAGGGGACCACATTATTCTCCAAGATAGATCTTAAGTCAGGGTATCATTCAGCTAAGGATCACAGAGGTAGATATTCATAAGACCACCTTTTGTACGAGATATGGCCACTATGAGTTCACAGTGGTGCCTTTTGGACTGCCAAATTCCGTTGCAGTGTTCATGAGCTTGATGAATGAGGTATAACAGGGTATTCATGAAATTTTTGATTACTTCATGCTCATTTTCCTTGAAGACATTATGATATACTTACGTACGTACGAGAAGCATGAGGGGCACCTTCACCAGGTTCTTCAGTGTCTTCTTTAGAAACAACTTTATGGGAACCTAGAGAAGTGTGCATTCTTTCACATAGAGGTGTAGTATTTGGGCCACATCATTTCTAGGGAAGGTATTGTTGATGCAAAATCATAGCACTTCCGAATGTCCTCAGTTTGAAATGGGGCATTCGGTGTGATTGCATAACATTGGACCATCTCTCAAGTTGTGGGACTTGTGGACTTGAGATGGCCCTCCCAGAAAAGCCGACTTCTTCTTCCTAAAATACCTGCCACAATCTACTCTAATGCAAGCCAAAACTATCTAATCCTAATCTAACCATTCCAAGGAGACAGGGAGAGAGATAGTGAAAGAGAGCCTACACTAAAATGGGGATACACTAGAAAAGGAAGTGGCTGATCACAAATCCAACTGCCTAAAATGGAGAGAGGTGAGCAATGGAGAGGATGGACAAATGCATCAAGGACCAAAGATAAAATTCACTCAGAACACCACTTTAAAACCCATTAAACATAGCTCCTAGAACCTGCAATAGACATCAGAGATATGCACAGTATATCTTGAAATGACGAGAGGTGAGAAGAGACAATAAAATAAGCAAAGGATGGACAAAATGCATCACAAAACAAATTTAATTGCTCTAGGAGTTCACACAGTACATCATCAGTGGGAAAGAGACAAGAAAATGCCATTACAGATACATGAGAAGAGGCTTAAGATCCACATTCGACCCTAGGGAAGAAAGAGAGAGGGGGCCAGGAGAGAAAAGATGAAAAACCTTTTAGAAAATGCCCCTCCTTTACAATATATTGGAAGAATAAGATATAAAGGAGGGAAGAATTTGAATCCTTCTTCAACCACCTCAGAAAAAGCATTGAATTCCTCCCCATGTAACAATGATGGGATTTACTGCAAGACCCATGCCTCCATGTGCTATTCCTTGTTGGGAAAGAAGGAGGCCCATTCTTCATCATGGCGGCAGGTGGGAGACTTGACAACCTTGAAATGGTGGACTGAAACATAATGGTGGTGGGTGAGAATCCAACGCCAAGAGCTTTCCAAAATGTCCTCTCACTCTCATCTCTCGAGCTTCCAGTCAAAAAGATATGGCCATCCGAAGGCACTTTGGGTTTGGGGTCTATTCACACAAGGTCCATGTGGCACTCCCGTGCATCTTAAGGTTTTTCCCCCCTCCTTTCACTCTTGAAGTTGTGCCGAGGAGACACATGGCACCTTCACGTACCTTGCTTATGTTTCCTTTGTGTTCTACCTGAGTCCCTCTTATTGGCGTAGACCCTATGCCTGACCCGAGACATGTGGAGGCTTCACGCTCATTTGGAAATTGACCCCAAATTTTACCTTTGAAATTCCACAGATGAGGCACGTGGTGAGCTGGGCATGTTTGGGGACCGCCTCCAGATTTTAACTTTGAAGATGTACCGAGCTGACACATGGAGGCTTCTCTGCTACTCTTAGACATTTCAACGACCGATTCAACCTTTTGAGGTTCTGACCACGTGGAGGGATGGAACTTGTTTGGGGACTTCCTTTTTGGTCGCACCTTTGAATTTGTGCCAAAGAGACATGGGGACTTCTGTCGTTCCTTTTATACTTAACCGATTTGGGGCCGGTTCAACTTTCGGCTCTAACCACGTGGCGGGTTGGCACTAGTTCAAGGTCCTTCTTTGGGCTGCACCTTTTGAAGTTGTGCTTTGATGAGACACATGAAATATTCTGTCAGCCCTGTTATACTTAGCTGATTAAATTAACTTCGATCTGTCCCCTTTCTGACTTTTGGCCATGTGCAAGTTTTGTAAAACGGATCCACGGTCTAAAATTCACTTTGCGCCTTTTGTGAAAAAATGCAAAATTATAAAAACCTCCCGCAGCCCTGACTTCACATTTGGTGAAAATACTTCTTCAAGCCCACGACTCTACAAATTCTCATTTCCCAAAAGTCATCCCCAAGCCCATCGACCCACATTTTCCACTTAGCAAAAGAAATCCTTCCGGGCTCACGGGCCCACAATTATAACTTGTGCCTTTGTGAAAAGTGAAAAATGCCAAAATATCTCCCACCACCCCGCTGGTTCACAATCTTCCCATTTAGCAAAAAGTCTTCCCAAGCCCGCCGAGACCTTTTGGCAAAAAATCCTTCCAAGGCCCGTCGCCTTGCTTTTTGGCAAAAATCCTTCCGAGGCTCATCGGCCCGTAGCTTGCAAAATAGTGAGGAGTTAGAAGGACTTCTTTATATTTATGGAAAGGGGAAGAAATTTACTATCTGATGGAAATGCTTTTAGGGAACCTTAAGTTCTTAAAATATATAAAAATTTAGATTGAAGCACCAAAAGGGGGAAAATGGTGTTAGTTGACCAAAAATAAGTGTGAGCTTATTTTGGTCAACAATTTGGTGACTCATGGGGATCACCTTCCTACTAGGTGAAATGATCAGTTGCCTTGAAGTATCCATTGGGCATGGAGTCATTAATGATAGTCTGATAAACACAAATCTGATCATAATCTCTAAAATATGATCCCTGATCCACTTAGAACACTAATGGAACCGGAGTTGATCTCACCAAATGCTACTTCCAATGTCCAAAATGGAAATCATACATGCCCCAAGTGGGATATGCAGAGTGTGCGAAGCACTTCTTCTACTAAAAGAAAACCTACCTATTCTATGCTAACCAGGAGCAAAAGGGAACTCAAAAAATCTTACAACTGACAGGGAGAAGTAGCTTCCCTTTCTCAAAAAAGGCAACCATGCAAATGATTTGACACTGAATATGGCTGCTTGTATGAGTGAAAAACTAACTATAAGATGACCCTCCACCCAAATCATCAAGGTGTCAACTAGAAACAAGACAAATACCTCTTTTAGTTTCTCTGTATTTGGATTGAAGAGGCATTACAACTGATCTTTGGTACTTTGATACTCATCCTCATGCCCTGAGTAAGCATGACTAGTGTTGGCTTCTCCCTTGGCTCCAATAAAGCAGAGTACCTGATTGGGCATGGTCTAATCCGATGGATGTGCCCATTTATTTGAACTTAAACTCCAATAATGGAGTCTTCTTGTTGACCTTCCTAGGTGGATGGTGTGGAAGAGATGATGACATCCTCTTGCTCTTTCCCTTCCTTCTCCTATGAAGAACATGGAAGATTCATATCTTCCAACCTTGGTTCCGAGAGGGTCATTGTGAGATGTAGGTCATAGTCCTTGGATGTTCTCCTCTATGGCAGTAGACTCATGTGCTTGGAAGGTGGATGATGGAGGAGTAAATGATGTGATCTCCTCTGGGCTCCTCTCCATTAAAGTAATCCTCCAAGTCAGACAAATAATTTTCCTCCTCGTTGTCCTGTTGCGTGTGCTCGACCTCCTCCATGGTGTCCTTTGGATATGAAATTTTCTCACCATGGTTACCCTCATCTTCAAACATAAATTTTGAAATCTCAAACTCTTATTCGACACTAGAGCTTTAAAGGGGATGAAGTGGGAGGAAGAACTAAAGGTTCTTCTGTGGCCTGCTCTACATTTGGAGCCTCTAAAACTGCATGGTTCTCCTCCATAGCTAGAATGTACTCCTCTTATTTTGGATTTGGAGTAGCTTCTTCTTCCCACACTTGTGTTGTAGCTGAAGCTTCCACCACTTGTGGCTTGACCTCAGCCTCCTCCATGGCTTAACCAACAAGGGAATCTTTGTAATTCTAAATCTAAGAGCCAAGCTTACCAAGTTTTTGATCATCTCTTCTTTGGCTGGCTCTTCTTCTTATTTCTCTCCTTGACTGGTTTTTGAGTTTCTCCCTACATGGACTTGGGAGAGTAGGAGGAGTGGTGGATGGGGTCTCCACTAGTTGTTTCCTTATTTGTGGTGGAGGGGAAGGCATTGATTTTGGATCTTGTGGAGGGGACTTGGGTTTGGAAGGAAAAAGGGAAGAAGAATTGAGGTGAGATGGAAGACTAGGAGATGGAGAAGGGAAATCAACACTTGGGGCAGCAGATGGGAAGCTTGGAAATTGAAGCTTAGGTTGAGATGGTGTTGCTTGGGAATGGAGAGGAAATCACTAGATGATGGTGCAAGACTTACCCATTGACAAGGCTCCTTGACACCAAGTTCGTAGGCCTCTATCTCCTCAGCCCACTACGCAAGTTGGGGCAACATCTCAATCATGAAGTCAAGCTTCTCTGTGGGCTATAGTGTCTTGGAAAAGGGCCGATCCATAAACAAGGTGCCTATGCAACCAATCCTAAATGCTTTCATCTATGTTATAGCCCTTGAATGCACCATGCATGCCTCCAATTTTTGAATCTTCTCCTACAAATCAACATTCTCCATGTAGTTGATTTCACTGCATGCATATCCCTCTTGGCAGGTTCCATAGCCAAATGATCTTGATACTACTCATAGGGGTAGCCATAGTGATTCTAAATCTGATCATAATGCTGATCTGAGGATTCGTGAAATACATTGGAGGTGGACTGCACTCATTGTTTCTGTAAGTGTCAGTTCCAAGTTGGGAATGAATTCATGATTTCAAAACTTCATGGGGTGGAAGAAGATGGAAGATGTGGAAAGATGAATGGGTGAAAGTGGATGGAGAAGGCTCTGAACTTAGAGGATAGGTTGTTGACCAGATGGCATTTTAGATGTGCTTTGTATGTGCCTCAAAAGGCTAAATCTCACCAAGTACACATCAACTTGATGAAATGAAGTGGTAAGGTGCTTCAGACTTATCCCACCGGGTGTGCCAAAAATGTTAGTGTGGTCACACGGTGGCTTAAGATTTGTTGGTTGATAATGAGACACCTCAAAAAGATGAGAAAATATAACCTCAGTGTCCCACCGGGCATGCCAAAAATGTTGAGTGTGGTTGCATGGTGGCTTAATATTTTTGTTTGATAATGAGACACCTCTAAAGATGGAACTCTAACTTCTGTGATGTCCCACTGGGCATGCCAAAACTATTGAGTGTGGTCACACGATGGCTTAAGATTTTTTGTTTGATAATGAGACAAATCTAAAAGATGGAACTCTAACTTTTGTTATGTCCCACCGGGTGTGCCAAAACTATTTATGCAAAATCACACCACCCCCGAATGTCCTGAGTTTGAAATGGGGCATTCGCTGTGATTGCATAACATTGGACCATCTCTCAAGTTGTGGGACTTGCGGAATTGAGATGGCCCTCCAGAGAAAGATGACTTCTTCTTCCTAAACTTCCTGCCACAATCTACTCTAATGCAGGCCAAAACTATCTCATCCTAATCTAACCATTCAAAGGAGATAGGGAGAGAGAGAGAGAGTGAAAGAGAGCCTACACTAAAATGGTGATACACCAGAAAAGGAAGTGGTTGATCACAAATATAACTTCCGAAATAGAGAGAGGTGAGCAATGGAGAGGATGGATGGATGCATCATAGACCGAGATAAAATTCACACAAAACACCACTTCAAAACCCATTAAACATAGCTCCCAGAACCTGCAATAGAAATCGGAGATATGAAAAGTATATCCTACAATGATGAGAGATGAGAAGATATAATAAAATAAACAAAGGATGGAAAAATGCATCACAAAATAGATTTTATTGCTCCAGGAGTTCACACAGTACTTCATCATTGGCCAAGAGGCAAGAAAATGCCATTACGAGACATGAAAAGAGGCTTAAGCTCCACATTCGACCCTAGGGAAGAAAGAGAGAGGGGGGTGGGAGAGAGAAAAGATGACCAACCTTTTAGAAAATTCCCCTCCTTTACAATATATTGGAAGAATAAGAGAGAAAGGAGGGAAGAATTTGAATCCTACTTCAACCACCCTAGCAAGAGCATTGAATTCCACCTACAACAATGATGGGATTTACTGCAAGACCCATGCCTCCATGTGTTGTTCCTTGCTGGGAAAGAAGGAGGCCCATTCTTCATTATGGCGGTAGGTGGGAGACTTGACAACCTCAAAATGGTGGACTGAAACATAATGGTGGTGGGTGAGAATCCAGTGCCAAGAGCTTTCCAAAACATCCTCTCTCACTCAATTCTAAGCTTCCAAGTCAAAAGATATGGCCATCCAAAGGTGCTTTGGGTTTGAGGTATATTCGCGTAAGGTCTACGTGGCAGTCCCACGCATGTCTTAAGGTTTTCCCCTCCTTTCACTCTTGAAGTTGCGTTGAGGAGACACATGGCACCTTCCACAAGCCTTCTCTGTTTCCTTTGTGTTCTACTTGAGTCCCTCTTGTTGGTGAGACCCTATGCCTAACCCGAGACACGTGGAGGATTTGCGCTCATTTAGAAACTTCCCCCAGATTTTACCTTTGAAGTTGCATGGATGAGGCACGTGGCGAGCTGGCGCATGTTTGGGGACCACCTCCGGATTTTAACTTTGAAGATGCACCGAGTGACTCGTGGAGGCTTCTTGCTAGCCTTAAAATTTTCAATGGCTGATTTGACCTTTTGAGGTTCTACCAAGTGTAGGGATGGAACTCATTTTGGGACTACCTTTTGGGTCACGCCTTTGAAGTTCTACCAAAGATACATGTGGGGACTTCTGTCGTTCCTTTTATACTTAACCGATTTGGGGCCTGTTCAATTTTCAGGCTCTGACCACATGGCGGGTTGGCGTTAGTTAAGGGTCCTTCATTGGGCCGCACATTTTGAAGTGGTGCTGATGAGACACGTGGAGGCTTCCGCCGCCTGTTATACTTAGCCGATTAAATGACCGGTTTGTCCCCTTTTTGACTTCATGGTCACGTGTAAGTTTTGTAAAATAGATCCGTCCCGGGCCCAAATTCACTTTGTACCTTTTGCAAAAAAACACAAAATTATTAAAACCTCCCGCAACCCCGAAACTTCACATTTGGTGAAAAGACTTCTCCAGGCCCGTGGCTCCATAACTTCTCATTTCCCAAAATTCATCCCCAGGCTCACTGGCCCGCATTTTCCACTTAGCAAATGAAATCCTTCTCGGGCTGGCGGGCCCGTAATTATAACTTGTGCCTTTTTTAAAAAGTGCAAAAATTCCAAAATATCTCCAGCTGCCCCGGTCCGTAATCTTCCCATTTGGCGAAAAGTCTTCCCCAGGCTTGTTGAGTCACTTTTGGCAAAAAATCCTTCCAAGGCCCACCGGCCCTGTAACTTGCAAAATATGAGGAGTTAGAAGGACTTATTTATATTTTTGGAAAGGGGAAGAAATTTCCTATCTGATGGAAATGCTTTTAGGGGACCTTAAGTGATTAAAATATATAAAATTCAGATTGAAGCATCAAAAGGGGAAAATGGTGTTAGTTGACCAAAAATAAGTGTGAGCTTATTTTGGTCAACAGGTATCACAGTCGATCCTTCCAAGATTCGAGCTCTTATGGATTAGATGGCACCCACTAGTGTGACCGAGGTGCGTAGCTTCATGGGTTTGGTAGGATACTACAAGAGATTTATTCAGGAATTTTATCAGGTTGCACACCCCATCACTTCCCTTCAGCGAAAGAGAAGAAGTTTGTATGGTTAGATAGATGTGAGAAGGCCTTCAGGAAATTGAAGGAATGCTTCACGACAACACCTATTCTTGTAGTACCGACCCTCAAGGAAAGTTCTTCATTTGCACAGATGCTTCTTTGGCAGGACTTGGAGGTGTGTTGATATAGGAGGGCAGAGTAGTTTTGTTTGAGTCTCGAAAACTCAAATATTATGAGATCAATCATCCGACTCATGATCTTGAGCTTGCACTAGTTTTGCACGCCTTGGTGTAGTGGAGACACTTCCTTCTTTGCCAGAGATTTACACTCAAGATTGATCACTTGAGTCTTCGCCACCTCTTCACGTAGCACAATCTCAACGCTCATCGGCGGTGTTGGATGGAGTTGCTTTGTGAGTACAACATGGAGATAGAGCATGTGAATGGGAAGGAGAACCTGGTTACAGTTCTGAAAATGCCCCGAGTAGATGGAGACATGTGGCTATGACTTCTTCAGTCGGTATAGATTTACGAAGTAGGATTTTGTAACAGGTTCCTCACGATAGTTTCTACCTTGCAGCTAGAGCAGAGATGGAGTCTCAGAGACCCCATGAAGGGATATTTTATGGATTTTTATTAGAGACAGGTGACCTTCTCAGGCAGAGAGGTTAGATATATGTTCCTAGAGATGAAGGCTTAATACATGACATTTTTACAAAGGCTCATCACACACCTTATTCAGCCCATCCCAGGGTGAAGAAGATGCACGCCACCTTGATACAAATTGTACCATTGAGGGGACTTCAAGAGATGTGGCTTAGTTCATGTCATGTTGTTTAGAGTGTCTAAAGGTGAAGACCAAGCATCGCATCCAGCTGGGCTTCTCTTTCCTCACACTATACCAAAGTGGAAATGAGAGACCATTTCCATGGACTTCATAGTTGGGTTACTTGAACGTTGAGATACCACCAGATGCCATCATGGTAACGGTGGATAAATTAAGGAAAGTGGATCATTTTTCTCGGTGAAGACCACCTACAAAGCTAGTGCAAGTGGCACGGGTATATCTTGATGAGATTTTCAGATTGCACGGGATCTTGTGGAATATCATTTGCGACCATGATCCTTTGTACACTTCCCACTTTTGGACTACCATGCAGTATGCTCTCGGACAAAGATAAATTTCAGTACAACAGATCACCATGAGACAGATGGACAGACTAAGTAGGTGAATCATATCTTGGAGGACATGCTTTGGATGTATGTCATGGATCATAAGTCGAGATGGGAGGAGTATTTTTACTTGGTGGAGTTTTCCTACAATAATAGTTTTCAGAGTTCGATTGGCATGACACCTTTTCAGAACTTGTATGGCAGAGAGTGTAGGACACCTCTTAGTTGGGAAAGGTTAGAGGAGAGGGTTTATCTTTGGCTTGCTTTATTGTAAGATATGGAGTAGCTGGGTTGTTATGATCAGAAGAGGTCATAAGAGGCTTAGGACAGGTAGAAGAAGTATGTAATCAAAGCATAAGACGATCGTAGTTTTGAGGTGGGCACGAAGGTGTTTCTTCGTGTCAAGCCACATAAGAGCCATATCCATTAAAAAAAAAGGTTCTAAGCTTACTC
>CM031237.1:211650769-211726397 GCA_018340775.1 Taxus wallichiana var. yunnanensis | reverse complement strand
TGGAAAATACATATCCATATGAACAATTCCACCAACACTCTGGCAACCCAATTTCTTGATAACAACATGCCCCATTTTGCAAGTGCAATCAAAAATAACAACATCAAGTTTCAAGTTCTTACCCTGGATAAGCTTCAAGTTTGTACCACCGGCCTTGCCACACCCTACAATGGAACCTCTCATAGAATCCATTGCAAAGACACTTCATGGTTATAAGTTACTATCATTTTAATATTCAATTTATTCATGACCTATAGAGGCATAACACTACATGATTCTCGAGAATCAAACATACAATGTGTGTGACAGTTTGTCCTTAATAATCAGCGTTGCAAAAATGGATCAACATTTAATCGAGACTCAACCAAATATTTTCCCAAGTAAACTTCAGGTGGTTCACCTATTCTCTCCTCCAATCTTTGGTGGTTTCTAGGTGCCAGTAATGGTTGGAGGAGGAGTGCCTACATTATTTATATTTACGCCTCGCTAGGTACTCCTATCTTCTTCCAATCCCAAATACTCAAAGGCCCTCTTCTTGTGCTCAAGAATCCTAAAAGAAGTTCATGTTATCCAAAATTCACCCCCAGGTAATTTTGATAACATGCTGTAAACAATTATATTGGTTCGGGAGGTGAAAAGTCATGTTTCTAGAGGTCCCTCATATTTTTCTAACTCCCCTGTCCAAGAGGAAGAGAGTAAGTTCTTGAAAATGCGAAAAAAAAGGTTACGGAAGGCAAATAAATAAGTTGATCCGTGAAAATGTTGAAAATTGGCTAAGTCTCGCTCCAAGGTCGCCTTTGGGACGTTTGGGGCAGAAGAGGCCGGCCGAACCGGGAAATCAGCACAAGCAGAATTCCAAATTACATTTGGGACAATGGACCAAAAGTACGCGGCGGGCTGCAAAGCCGATCCGGGCGAAAGAGGAAGAAAATTGACTAAGTGTCGCCATGTTTCGGGACGTTTGGGACAAAACCCGAACCGGGTGAAATCAGCACAAATGGTCCAAAACGATTGGGACATCACGGGCCTAAAAGGGCGTGAACCGGCCGAACCAGCGAAAAAAGGTCGAAGTCGGTCGAAGGCAAATGGGACAAGCGGGACAGATGGGACGCGAAATTTCGGCTTAACCGGGCGAAATGGGAACAAACATGACCAAAAGGCATTTGGGACATCAGGACAAATGGGTTCAACCGAACCGGCCGGATCGAACAAAATCAATCAAGACAAGACTAGTCAAATGGGACATCCGGACAAATGGAGGTGAAATGCGAAGGAGCCAATCGGCAAGCGACCAATCCGAAGTCGCCACATGTCACAGGAGGAAAAGTCAACGTTTGGTCCGACTGCTTCAAACGGCTATAACTTTTGACTCCGAGCTCCGATTTTGACAAATTGGACTTTCCGGAAACGTGTTCGCTCTAGCCGGGCTAATGCTCATTCCGTCACAATGACAAAACGCACTTTGCGAACCAAAATATGCTCTGCACTCGGAGAAGGCCATAACAATTTTTGCATTTCTCAACGAAATCGCACAAAATTGGTACCGTTGGAATCGTGGTTCCGAGCCCGATGCACAACAGTCAAGAAATTCCGGATTTGATCAGAAATTGATTGAGTTTTTTAAGGAAACGTAGCTCGGGTTCGTAAAAGGTGTTTTATTTGGTAGTCGGAGTGCAATTAAGAGGCATGGTCATCATTCCTTCTCTGCTGCAGCACATGGGACAGTATGGGGAGCCTTTTGCAAGTAATGTATACCCATTCCACTCAATTTAATGCCTCTTACAGGTGGTTGAAGGACAGATTTCGGGATTTCCCCATTTCCCTTCTCTTTTCCTTCTCATTTTTCTATAAATTGAGTGTTGGGCTCATTGTCAAAGGAGAGAGTTTTTGGGTAGCAAAGCTCTGCCAAAATTGCTTTCATGGGCTGAGTGTGTCAGAACCTAGGCCCCAGAAGTGGACTCCTTCGCATGGTGATCCAGGCCCTTATCTTGTAATAGATTGAAGCTGTGCATACCAGAAGCAATAAAATACAAGTTTGTGGATGTATCTTCCCCTCTTTGTGTTTTCTTGCATTCTTCTTGCCCTTTATCTTTCCACAAGAATATTGTGTCTTTTATTATGTTCTTGCGAGGATTCATTAACATTGTGTATGCTTGGAATACATTGTTAGAATGCATTTTTGCTAGATTATGGTGAATTGTCATCACCTCTTCTAGTGTGCACTTTGCCTCTGTATTTCACACATTTGGAGATTACTCTCACATTCTCCTTTTCAGTGTATCACCGCTTTAGTGTCAAGCTTTCATTTTATGTATTCTCTCTCCCCGGTCCCTTGAAATTTAGATTAGAATAGTTAGCTTACTCCTGCATTAGAGTAGATTGTGGCAGGTAGTTTAGGAGTAAGAACTGACTTTCTCCCGGAGGTCTATCTTAAGTGAAGCAAGTCCCACAACTTGGGAGATAGTACCCATGTTATCCAATCACACTGCGGTGAGTTCAAATACATGCAATGTGGTGCTGTGATTCTAGTGATAACAGATTCAACAATTTGGAATAAAATCTTGATTTGAATCAAGATTGAGGCAATGTCATAAGGAATGTATTTGGGTAAAAGCAACATTTGGAGAAAGATTAGAAAAACTCATCGGATGGAAAAATATTTTCACATTTTGAGCATGAGTGGGAACACCGATTCTACTTGAGAAAACAAGCCCTTTGCTAATGCATCTTTCAAGTTGGATTTTCTTTTGGGATATTAGTGAACTCGGGTTTTTGGTTTGGCCCGAGGCCCTTCCCTTTGATGCAGAACTTTACTTCTGTGTTATACTTGTTTTCTTGGGCACAAACAACATTCATTAACATCTGTCTATCCTCTTCCGAGTATGGGATTCCTCCATCAAACTTCTTCAATTATTAGATCTCTTACAGTACTCAAAATAGCTATTAGGAAGTTAAAATCTTGTACATATCTATTTCTAAAGTATGAGAGGGATGAAGAAGAGGTATCCAGGTGAATGCAATCCCAAAACTTGAAACAATTTTACACTTATTACTTCAGTTGAAGTTTCTCCTTGTTGTGAGCTTATAGATAAATCCACCATGCATGCATCATCACTGGTGTTATCATCATCATCACTTCTTTAACTTACATGATCTACTTCACATGGCGGGTGGGGTAAGAAACATTTGTCACACCAATAAATTTCATTTGTCTCTTCAACAACAACAACTATGGCATTTAGAGGATCAAACACTACTCTATTTTCCCTAGCTTGGGGTTTTCTAGCTCCCATGGGTCCTTTACCTCTATCATCAGATCTCTGATCATTTTAAGGATGATTTTTAAATCTGTCTTGTCCTTGTTACCTATGCTTACCTTGAGAACCTTGTCCAATTCCTTTCTTTACCTTGGCTAGCTTGTAAGAGATTTCATTAACAGCTCCATCCAAATTATTTACAACTTCCTCAAAATCCATAACCCTACTTGATTGAGGCTTCTCTGGGTTGATTAGTTTAACACCCTCCCTCTTAGGAGGTTTTCCAATTGCTTTAATGTTATTTTCAATCTGCAAACCCAAGGTGAATGTCTACCTCAATGTTGTTGGGTTCTTGTCTCTTAAATAATAGGTAGCTTTCTTATCAAAAGCATCAAAGTATTTTATCAAACAAGAAACATCACTTGGCCTTAGGATCACTGGCATCCTATTTAGGGTCTTATTGAACCTTGTATTGAAGTCATGAACAAACTCATTAGGATTATTTTATATATTTTAAAATTGATAAAAGAAACCTAGGGTTTGTTTTATATCCATATTGCAATCTTAAAGCATTCTTCATTTCATGGGTCCAAGAATCAATGGAATTATCTCCAGGAAAGATTTATACCGATCCACTTGCATATTCTTCTAGAGTATGGATAAACAATTTAATCTACACATCCTCAAAATCTATTTCAAAGTACTCCATCACATTGACAAAGAGCTTCCAAGTGTAATCACCAAAGTGATTACATTATTTCCTTTAAATTTAGGCAATCTATTTCTAACATCTTGGGGCACAACATTTGGATATCCAACCATACCGCTGAAATCTAGAGGACCAAAAGTGTTCACAACAAAACGGAGGTCTTGGTGGGGGGCTAGGCCATATTGTTTGGGAGATGATCTTATAGGAGAAACAAAATGATGAAGAGTGAGGGTCCGTAGGGCATAGAATACAATTCTCGGAATAGATGTTCTCTAAAATCTGCATTTCTTGGAAGATCTTAGGGTAAGTGTCGAGTTGGGGGCCCAAAAGGGGTCTTAAGTGGACACATTTTTTTGAAAAAAACTTCAAATTGTATGATTTTTTCAAAATAGTTACACTCAAAATTGGAAGATGTTGTAGAAATTTGAATCATAGCATTTTGAGTCTTAAGCTACTAAATTTTATAGAAAACGCAGATAAGTTTAAGTGGGTCAAACAACTAAACTACCAATGATGCTCATGTTTTTGATAAAAACATAATAGAGTGACTTCGCTCCCCACCATTTTTGAGCACCATTTAGTATTTTTGAAAAGACTTGGTAGAAAGTTAGCTAGAGCATTTAGTTTGGACTCCATTTTATTTTAGATTTTTTTAGTGAATATTTTTTTATTTATGATTTTCTAGTACACAAATTTTATGTTTTGAAAATAATGGAGCTCGACCGTGCCCCCTAACTACCTTAAAAATATCAAAAATTAGATTTTTTTTGAATATGTATAGAATTATGCCTAGTTTGGGCTAGTATAACTTTTTTAATTTCGATCACCCAAAAAAAGATACACCATGAAAGATAGACATATTTGCACTTCAAAAATAGCTTTAAAAATGCATAGTTAGGAAAAAAAAAAATGGATACCTTATATTAGTTAGAAAATTTGGAAAATTATATTTTAGAAAGAAGAGACTCGCTCTACGTCATGGTATAATTTTTTAAAATGGATCGATTGTTTTATTTTGATTTATCATAGAGGAAGTGTCATTTTACATTTTCTTGTAAAAACTTCGTTGTTTGTTGTGTTTGTAGGAGTCCATGCCTCGGGTTTGGGGCTCCAAACCGGATCCCAAGCCTTGAGGCATGGCTTCAGGGGAAAAATAAAACAAAAAATGCGTATTTGTTTTGCTTTGTTTTATATATTTTTTCCCCAATGTCCCTTTCATCTCTTTCACGTGAATTCTACAAACATTTTGTTTCATCTACAATATTCTCTACATTCTTGCACGATTTTTTAGTATTTAATTTTGTCCCCTACCCCACTAGTTTATTTTTTCTAATCATGGGGAGATAAGCGCCGAGATAAGGATAAGAGGAAAGTCAAGAATAAGACACCTGAGCAATTGGAAGAGAAGAGAATAAATAAATTGAAGAGAATGCAAAACTTCAAGTAGGCAAGGTACATCCGCTATATCAAATGTAGCTAATGTATTAGAGAATTGGGATGAAATACATAATGAAATGAAGAGAATAATGATTTTTCAATGAATACGATATTGAATTGAATGATAATGTTGGTATGGATGAAGAAATTGATATGAATCCAATTTTTGAACCCTTACTTGAGAATCAAATGTTAACCCCAAAATTTGTATGAAAACACTTGAATGAAGAAAGTAACCTCAGTAAACGAATCTTCATCTCTAAGAACACCTCCTTCCATTTCACTGAAGAAATCCAATTCACTTAATTGAAATTGATGAAAACATTATAAAACCGATGCCTAACAAAATGTCTGAAAGAAATGCGAGAAGAAAACCTAGTAGAATTTGGGATAATTACTTTGAGAATTTAAATGATGCACAAAGATGTCAATTATTTGTTTCATTGATGAATTTAATTAAGATGAGACCTATAATGAAGACCAAGGGTTAAGAACATCTAATGTTGATCAAAATGCTTTAATTTTGAAAACATAAAATAAAAGCATACCAAGATGTAGGTGGGAAAAAGATGCACCAAAGATAGTAATGCTACATGACGTGCACTAACTAATTTTATAGTAAGTGATAAAATAGTTGATAAACACTTGATTAGAAAAACAAGCGGTGCTTTGAAGCTAAAATAAAAACACTAATGAAAGCAATAGAGAGACGTAAATGTCTTGAGTCGAGTTAATAACACTAACTATTGGGATTTATCTAGAGACTTCCATGAAAAGAAAAGAATACATCTAATATTCTAAAAGAATTAATTGTAAAATTTTGGAATGAGAACACAAGGGTGTCATCGAATAGAAGAGATACAGTAAAAATAAGAATAGGTTATTGTAATTGTGAATCGTGTGCAAAAAATTTCTTATATATGACTCAAATATAAATGTTCTCTAAGTTTAAAAATGAAAATCCAAAAATTAACATTAGCGAAAGATTCTTTGAAATGAACAAACCCTTTTATGTGAAAATCAATCACTCACGTACCACTTGTTATTGTAGGCATCATGTTGAATTTTCAATGCATTATGATGTTTTTGGTCAAATACGTAGTGTTTTACATCGACATCATGTTGCATGAGTGTGGAATAAATGTCCCACAAAAATCTTCAAGGTAATTTATTCGACAATATTTTGTGAAAAATCAATAAGACAATTTTTTTATAACAAAGCATGTTTGGATGGAAATCGCAATGTATGTGGTGGCTTGCCAAATCTGAAAATTTGTATCCACGAGGAGAGTACATCTTCATTAGGAAAATAATTGGTTGATTTCACCAAATATAAATCGGTGGCATATCAATTAAAAGATGGAAAAGAATCTAAGAGGTGTGAGCTTATTACAAAATAATTTCCTGTATAAGAATATATGGTCAAATTCAGAGAGGAATTTTTTTATGAGTATGCAAGGCACACACATAGAGCTCAATGGTTGGATGAACAATTCAAGTTAAGAAAGGACACATTCCCACTTGGTACTATTGTTTTAGTAGTTGAATTCAGAGAATTACACATTGACCACAAATGGAGGTTCGTCTCAATATTATAACTCGGTGCAAGTTTCTATTTTTCGCATATAACATTCATGCACTCTCTAAAAGCACTTGAGAAAGATCAAAAATATTGAGAGAGTATCATTTTACATCGGATGATGATCGGACACATTCTACATAGAATATGTACAAGGGTGTTTCTAGGTGTTTTATGTGAACTTGAATGAGAGGAACATTAGTTTTGATCAACATTACATTTGGTCGGACAACTGCACATCACAATTCAAGAATGCACGGATGTTTTATTGGCTAAGAAGGATGTACAAAGAAACAAATGTACAACATATCTGGAGTTTTACTAAGGAAGGGAATGGAAAAGGAGAGCATGATGGTGTAGGAGCATGTGTGAAAAGAGCACTTGCAAGAGAAGAGTTAAAGTTCAAGGATGGTGCTAAATTTATAGATGCAAAAGCATTGTTGATTGGTGTGTCAAGAATATGGGCCATGAATCTCAAGAGAGATCAACGGTTCGTAGATATTTTTGGTTGATAGAGCAACAACATCTGACAAACTTTGAAGATTGTATGATAGTTGCAGGATCAAGTGATATGCACTCATTTCATAGTTCAAATGCAAATGCTTGGACTATTTATACTAGGTGCATGACATGTTTTTGTATATCATGCATTGATTTTGTGTGGAATGAATGTGAGTCACAAAAATGGGTGGATGAATGGACTTGTAGACCTCTAATTCCACTCGACACACATCAAGTTCCACGAGCATTACAACTTGCAGGGTCTTCAGATCAAATGACAACATCACCTGACTTTGACCAAGTCTCTGATTTAGTGCAACAAGGTACATACATATATGTACATGTCATGTTTTAGATTTATAAATTATTAAATGGTCAACTCTTAATGTATTTATAAATTGACTAAATAGTTTTACTTTGTGATACATAGGGCATTTTTGCGATTATTGCGATGGAATTTAATGAAGAGGGAACATACTACTTCTTATCTTGTTGTGTAGAGGGGAAACTTTTTTAACTTCCATAGTCATTGATGGTGAAGACCTTGAGTATCCCATTAGATCAATGGTAGTCATTGGAACTTGGCTTGACGATATCCTATCAAAAAATCAAACATTTGGTTGTTTGAAGACTATGAAGTACATTAGGAAGATACTTCACTATTCACATTTGGTCCTCGCGACAAATATTAAATTGATCAAATATCAAATTCAGCCATCAAACAAAATCTGTGGAAGGTTCGTGAATCAGATCATGAAGCAATTCTTCTCACATCACAAGAATAGAGTTGATCCTTGCGGTTCATTAGATTGAATTTACAAAGGTATGTTCTTCATGAATTTAATTTGAATATTTACTTAAATGATTTTGTTTAAATTTTGTATGATTTAAAATTCTATTTAATTCTTACTAACATGTTTATGTAGGTTATTGGTGCGAAAAAGCTTCCACCTTCACGTGGTTGGCACTTGTCGGTAGAGAGAATTTATTATTCTCGAGGCCAAGTGAAGCTAAGAAAAATTAAATATTAGAAAGGAAAAACAAATAGAAATTATCAATTCACCACCTATATTGTAAAAATATCTTATTAAAATTCTCATTTCACCACCTATATTGAATGAACCACCTATATTATTCAGGTGATTGGCAATGGACAACCTTACACTAACTCAATCTAAATGGAGATGGAGAAAAATGCGAGAGCCTTTCATAGTGGGCCCTAACACGAGAGCTCGGATCTAACGTGACGCTCTGGAGCCACGAAGAGTCTAAGAAATCACCCGTCGAAGATATGGCATGATTGGGCCTCATAGCTCTTAAGCGACTACGCCCGGATGGGGTAGTCGGAAAGCACGGGAGCCTAGGGAACCAAAACAAATGCTCAACTAGTATTCATCGAGGCCACCCTGACGTGTTGGTGTAGTTGGTTCGGTCCCACAAGCCGCCGTTTGCAAAATCTGACATCAGCGGTGACCTTACTGGCTAACTAAGACTGCAATATTTCTTGTGTTTACAAACAATAGACATAGCACGGTGAGAGAACCGAGATGGGATGGAGAGAAAACTACGAGAGGGTTTCGTAGAGGCCCCGATGTGGAGCTTTAGATACGACGAAGACATCTCTAGGTGTTACGAGTCGAGAAATCACCCATCAAAATATGATGTGTTTGGGCCTTAGGGCTCTTAAGTGACTACGCCTGAACGAGGTAGCTTTGAAATCATGGGGAGCATAGGGAACCAAAATGAATCCTACACTAGCATTCACCTAGCCACCCCTGACATCTTTGGAATAGTTGGTTCGGTCCCTTAAGCTTTCGTTTGCAAACTACACCCCTCACAGCTAGCTCTCTACCCTCGTTGGACTCAAACTACACTATTTGCGTGTTTGCAAACAATAGGACATCGAGAGAACCGGATGGAGAGCAGGAAAAACCGTGAGAGGGTTTTCGTAGTGGACCCCGACGTGGAGCTTCGGATCGGGATTGCGGGACATATCTAGGTGCATGGAGTGTCAGAAATCACTGTCGAAGATATGGCGTGGTTGGGCCTCGGGGCTCTTGAGGACTACGCCGGATGGGGTAGCCAAAAGCATGGGGAGCATAGGGAACAAAAAATGCTCCACTAGCATGCACTAGAGCCACCCCAATGTGTTGGCATAGTTGGTTCGGTCCCACGAGCTTCCGTTTGCAAACTACAACCTCTAGCGACCTTACACCGCTTTGAGACTACACTATTTCGTGCATTTGCAAACAATAGCACATCGAGATAACCGGATGGAGATAGAGAAAAATGTGAGAGAACTTTTAAGAGGTCCCCACTATTGAGTGGTTGGATCTGACGAGATGTCTCTAGGTGACACAGAGTCTGAGAAATCACCCGTCGAAGATATGGCGTGATTAGGCCTCAGGGCTCTTAAGCGACTACGCCCGGACGAGGTAGCAGAAAGCACGCGGGGAGTGTAGGGAGAAAAAATGAATGATCCAATAGCATTCACCGGGCCACCCCAATGTATTGGTGTAGTTGGTTTGGTCCTATGAGCTTCCGTTTGTAAACTATAGCCTCTAGCAGCCCTACATTGACTCAGACTGCACTATTTCACACGTTTGCAAACAATAGCACAATGAGAGAACCTGAAGGAGATAGAGAAAACAACAAGAGAATTTCGTAGAGTGCTTTGACATGGAGGTTTTGGATCTGGTGAGAGATCTCTAGGTGCCGGAGTCGATAAATCACCCGTCGAAGATATGGCATGATTGGGTCTTAAGGCTCTTAAGTGGACTATGCCGAACGAGGAAGTCGAAAGCAAGGGTAGTGTAGGAGACAAAACAAATGTTCCAATAGCATTCGCCTTGAGCCACACCAATGTGTTGGCATAGTTGTTTTTGTCCCACGAGATTTCGTTTGCAAACTATGACCTCTAGCAGACCTATGTAACCATCGACTCGGACACACTATTTCACGCGTTTGCAAACAATAACACATCGAGAGAACCAAATGGAGAGCGGAGAAAACCATGAGAGGATTTTTAAGAGGTCCCCACCATGGAGCTATCGTATCTGAAGAGATGTCTCTAGGTGCCATGGAGTCGAGAAATCACCCATCGAAGATATGGCGTGATTGGGCCTCAGGGCTCTTAAGCGACTACGCCGAATGAGGTAGCAGTAAAGCACGGGGATTGTATGGATCCAAAACGAATGCTCCACTAGGTTCACCAAGCCACCCTGATGTGTTGGCGTAGTTGGTTGATCCCACGAGCTTCCATTTGCAAACTACTGACCTCATGCCCCACATGACTCGGTGACCGCACTATTTTCACGCGTTTGCAAACAATAACACAACTAGAGAACCGGATTGATACGATGAAAAGCGTGAGAGGATTTCATAGAGATTTGAAATGGAGGTTTTGGATTTGATGAGACATCTCTAGGTGCCACTTGAGTCACGATAAATCACCCATCGAAGATATGGCGTGATTTGAGCCTCGGGGCTCTTAGCGACTATGCTTGAACAAGGTAGAAAGCACGGGGAGTGTAGGGAGACATAAAATGCCTGTTAGTGTTCACGAGCCACCCTAACATGTTGGCATAGTTGGTTTGGTCCCACGATCTTCCATTTACAAACTATGCCTCTACCTGACCCTACACTAACTTAGAGTGCACTATTTCACGCGTTTGCAAACAATAGCACAACGAGATAACCGGATGGAGACGGAGAAAACCACGAGATGATTTCTAAGAGGTCCCCACCTTGGATCTGTTGGATCTAAAGAGATGTCTCTAGGTGCCATGGAGTCCGAGAAATCACCCGTTGAAGATATGGCGTGATTGGGCCTCATGGCTCTTAAGCGACTATGCTCGAACGAGGTAGCCCGAAAGCACGGGGAGTGTAGAGATAAAATGAATGCTCCAATAGCATTAAATAGGCCACCCGACATTTTGGTGTAGTTGGTTTGGTCCCACGAACTTCTATTTGCAAACTTCTGACCTCTAACAATCCTACACCGACTCGAGACTACGCTATTTCGCGCGTTTGCAAACAATAACACATTGAAAGAACCGGATTGAGATGGAGAAAATGCAAGAGGATTTTGTAGAGGGATTGAACATAGAGCTCTCAGATCTAATGAGATGTCTCTAGGTGCCACGGAGTCCGAGAAATCACTCGTCGAAAATATGGCATGATTGGGCCCCAAGGCTCTTAAGCGACTATGCCCAAACGAGGTAGCCCGAAAGCACGGGGAGCGTAGGGAGCCAAAATTAATGCTCCATTAGTTTTCACCAAGCCACCCCGATGTGTTGGCATAGTTGATTTGGTCCCATGAACTTCCGTTTGCAAACTACAACCTCTAGCAGCCCTACACTAACTCAAACTGCACTATTTCATGCATTTGCAAACAATAACACAGCGAGATAACTGATGGAGACGGAGAAAACCGTGATAGGATTCATAGAGGGCCCCGACATGGATCTGTTAGATCTGATGAGATGTCTCTAGGTGCTTATAGAGTCGATAAATCACCGTTGAAGATATGGCGTGATTGGGCCTCGGGGCTCTTAAGCGACTCCACTCGAACGAGGTAGCCCGAAAGCACGGGAGTGTAGGTAGCTAAAAAGAATGCTCCAATAGCATTCACTAGGCCACCTTGACGTGTTGGCGTAGTTTCTTTGGTCCCACAAGCTTCCGTTTGCAAACTACAGCCTCTAGTAGCCCTACACTGACTTAGACTGCACTATTTCACTCGTTTGCAAACAATAGCACAACGAGAGAACCTGATGGAGACGGAGAAAACCGTGAAAGGATTTCGTAGAGGGATTCAACATGGAGGTTTTGGATCTGAAAAGACATCTCTAGGTGCCATGGAGTCCAATAAATCACCCGTCGAAAATATGGCATTATTTGGCCTCGGGGCTCTTAAGCATCTACCCTTGAGCGAGGTAGCCCGAAAGCACGGGGAGCGTAGGGAACCACCAATGTTCAATGATTTTGCCATAGGATGTAACTATGTAGACTATGAACTTAGTTTTGTTGGGGAGACCACCAATGTTCCAACTGTTCATTTTGAAAGAATGAATATCTTCAATCAAACAAAGAATGAAGAGCCTGAATTTTTTGGACATTACAAAAGGTTGTTTGTGCCCAAAAAGAAGCCAAAGGCCATATAAATATTCAGTCTTCAACTTTAGATGACAATGAACATCGTGAAGAAAAATAATTAGGTGAATATGTCATTATGATTCAAGAATAAATGCCTCCTGAAAGTCATAAAGAGTTAATTTGATTACCCAAAAACATCTGGAAGAACTTAAAGAGAAGATACGAGCGGAAGAAAAGGAAAAATGGGAAGCATGGAAGGATCACAACTTAACTAGAATGGAAGATCTATGTGATGTTGCCAATATAATCATGGATAATCTTAAGGACAACATGCCAAGTAACTATGTAGACTATGAACTTAGTTTTTTTGGGGAGACCACCAATGTTCCAATTGTTCATTTTGAAAGAATGAATATCTTCAATCAAACAAAGAATGAAGAACCTGAATTTTTTTGGACATTACAAAAGGTTGTTTGTGCCCAAAAAGAAGCCAAAGGCCATATAAATATTCAGTCTTCAACTTTAGATGACAATGAACATCGTGAAGAAAAATAATTAGGTGAAGATGTCATTATGATTTAAGAAGAAATGCCTCCTGAAAGTCATAAAGAGTTAATTTGATTACCCAAAAGCATCTCGAAGAACTTAAAGAGAAGATACGAGTGGAAGAAAAGGAAAAATGGGAAGCATGGAAGGATCACAACTTAACTAGAATGGAAGATCTATGTGATGTTGCGAGATATAATCATGGATAATATTAAGGACAACATGCCGAGTTGATTATTTTTATTAATCCCATTGCTTAAACTTCACAAATCAAACCAAGTAGTTCCAAAAGAAGCATACATGGAAGAAAAACTGCAATAAAGTATTGATAATTGGCGTAGTGCTTAAGAGCCACGAGGCCCAATCATGCCATATCTTCAACAAGTGATTTATTAGACTCCATGACACTTAGAGATATCTCGTCAAATCCAAAATATCAACATTGAATCCCTCTACGAAATCCTCTTGCGGTTTTCTTTGTCTCCATCGCGTTCTCTCGTTGTGCTATTGTTTGCAAACACGCGAAATAGTGTAGTTTGAGTCAGTGTAGGGCTACCAAAGGGTGTAGTTTTCAAATGGAAGCTTGTGGAACCAAACCAACTACACCAAAACATCGGGGTGTCTAGGTGAACGCTATTGGAGCATTCAATTTGGTTCCCTACACTCCCCGTGCTTTCGAGGGCTACCCTATCAAGCATAGTCGCTTAAGAGCCCTGAGGCCCAAACACACCATATCATCGATGGGTGATTTATTGAACTCCGTGGCACCTAAAGATATCTCATCAGATCCAATAGCTCCATGTCAGGGCCCATTATGAAATCCTCTCGTGGTTTTCCGTCTCCATCTGGTTCTATTTTTGTCCCATTGTTTGCAAACGCGTGAAATAGTGCGGTGCATTCGAGTCGGTGTAGGGCTACCAGGAGGGTGTAGTTTGTAAACGGAAGCTCATGGGATTGAACCAACTACACCAACATGTCAGGGTGGACAGTGAATGCTAGTGGAGAATTCATTTTGGTTCCCTACGGTGCTTTCGGGCTACCGGTCAGGCGTAGTCGCTTAAGAGCCACGAGGCCCAAACACGCCATATCTTCAACAGGTGATTTCTTGGACTTTGTGGTACCTAGAGATGTCTTGTTAGATCCAATATCTCCATGTCGGGCCCTATACGAAAGCCTATCCTAGTTTTCTCTTTCTCCATCTGGTTCTCTCACTTGTCCTATTGTTTGTAAGCGCACAAAATAGTGTAGTCTAAGTCGGTATAAGGTCATCAGGATGTTGTATTTATGCAAAACGAAAGCTCATGGGACTGAAAAAACTAAGGCAACACATTGGGGTAGCCTAGTGAGTGCTAGTGGAGGCTTAATTTTTGTTCCTACCTCCTCGTGCTTTCTGGGCACCCAAGTCAGGCATAGTCACTTAAGAGCCACGAGGCCCAAACACGCCATATCTTCGAAATGTGATTTATCGGAACTGTGGCACCTAGATATGTCTTGTTAGATCTGAAATCTCCTCTTTGGGGCCCTCTACAAAATCCTCTCACTTTTTTCTCCGTCTCCATCTGGTTTCTTTTGCATTCTTATTGTTTACAAACGTAAAAATAGTGCAATTTGAGTTAGTGTAAACAGAAGGCTGCTAGATGTTATAGTTTACAAACGGTAGCATGTGGGACCAAACCATACGGGATAACAAGTCCTAATGTCCTGGTGAACACTACTAGAGGATTTTTTTGGTTACCTATGCTCCCCGTGCTTTTGGGCTACCCCATCTCAGTGCATAGTCACTTAAGAGCACTGAGGCCCAAACATGCCATATCTTTGACATGTCATTTCTCGGACTCCATGGCACCTACTGAGATGTCTCGTTAGATCCGAGAGCTCCATGTTGGGCCCCTCTATGAAATTATCTATCAGATTTCTTCGTATCCATCTGGCTCTCTCATTGTCTTATTTTTTATAAACGCACGAAATAGTGTAGTCTAAGTCGGTGTAAGGCTACGAGATGCTATATTTTGCAACGGAAGCTCGTAGGACCAAAACAACTACGCCAACATGTTGGGGTGGCCTCTTGAATGCTAGCAGAGGCTTTGTTTTGGTTTCCTACACTCCCCATACTTTCGGGCTACCCAAATGCAGGCATAGTCGCTTAAGATCCCCGAGGCCCAAACATGCCATATCTTGACAGTGATTTCTCGGACTCCATGGCACCTAGAGATGACTCATTAGATCCAAAAGCTCTAAGTTTAGGCCCTCTACGAAAGTGTATCATAGTTTTCTCTGTCTCTATCCGGTTCTCTCATTGTGATATTGTTTGCAAACACGAGAAATAGTGCACTCAGTCGAGTCGGTGTAGGGCACCAGAGGTTGTAGTTTGCAAACGGAAGCTCGTGGGACCGAACCAACTACACCAACATGTCGGGATGGCCTAGTAAATGCTAGTGTAGACTTCGTTTAGGTTTCTTATGCTCCCCGTGCTTTCAGGCTACCCCGTCCGAGCGTAGTGGCTTAAGATCCTTGAGGCACAAACACGCCATATCTTCGACATGTGATTTCTCAGAATCTGTGGCACATAGAGATGTCTCGTTAGATCCAAGAGCTCAATGTATAGGCCCTATAAGAAATACTCTCGTGGTTTGCTCCGTATGCATCCGGTTCTCGTTGTCCTATTGTTTGTAAACGCGTGAAATAGTGTAGTCTCAGTCAGTGTAAGGCTACCAGATGCTGTATTTTGCAAACGGAAGCTCATGGGACCAAACCAACTATGCCAACACATTGGGGTAGCCTAGTGAATGCTATTAGATGCTTAATTTTGGTTCCCTATGTTCCCCGTGCTTGGCTACCTCCTGGAAATGCAGGTGTAGTCGCTTAAGAGCCCTGAGGCCCAAACACGCCATATCTTCGATATGTGATTTCTCGGACTCCATGGCACCTAGAGGCATCTCGTCAGATCCGAGAGATCCATATTGGGACCCTCTACAAAATCCTCTCACGGTTTTCTCCGTCTCCATCTGGTTCTCTCGCTGTCTTATTGTTTGTAAACACGTGAAATAGTGTAGTCTCGGTCAGTGTAAGGTGCCACAGGTTGTATTTTGCAAACGAAAGTTCATAGAACCAAATAAATTACACCAACACATTGGGGTGGCCCATTGAATGCTATTGGAGTCTTCATTTTAGTTCCCTACGTTCCTATAGTTTCCAACTACCCCGTCCGGGTGTAGTCGCTTAAGAGCCTTGAGGCCCAAACACGCCATATTTTCGACATGTGATTTCTCGGACTACTGTGGCACCCAGAGACATCACGTTAGATCAAATAGCTCCATGTTAGGGCCCTCTATGAAATCCTCTTGTAGTTTTCTCCGTCTCCATCCGGTTGTCTCCTGTCCTATTATTTGTAAACGCAAGAAATAATATAGTTTGAGTAAGTGTAGGGTTACTAGATGTTGTATTTTACAAACGAGAAGTTCATGGGACCAAACCAGCTATGCCAACATGTCGGGTGGCCTATAAAATGATAGTGGAGGCTCGTTTTTGTTCCCTATGCTCCTGTGCTTTCGAGCTACCACATCCGGGCGTAGTCGCTTAAGAGCCCGAGGCCCAAACACGCCATATCTTCGACGTGTGATTTCTCGGACTCGTGGAACCTAGAGATGACTCTTAGATCCAAGAGCTCCATGTGGGGTCCTCTACAAAATACTCTTATGGTTTTATCTGTCTCCATCCGGTTCTCTTGGTGTCCTATTGTTTGTAAATGTGTGAAATAGTATAGTTTGAGTCGGTGTAGGGCTGCTAGATGTTGTATTGGAGCATTCATTTTAGATACCTACAATCCCCCGTGCTTTCGGGCTACCTCGTCCGAGCGTAGTCACTTAAGAGGCCCGAGGCCCAAACACGCCATATCTTTGAGATGTGATTTCTTGGACTCGTAGCACCTAGAGATGTCTCGTCGAGATCCAAGAGCTCCACATCGGGGCCCTATATGAGATCGTCTTTCATTTATCTCCGTCTCCATCCGGTTCTCTCAACTGGCCCTATTTTTTTGTAAACATGTGAAATAGTGTAGTCACGAGTCGGTGTAGGGTTGCCATAGGCTTTAGTTTGCAACGGAAGCTCGTGGGACCAAACCAACTATGACAACATATCGAGGTGGCTTGGTAAATGCTAGTGGAGGCTTCATTTTGGTTCCCTACACTCCTCGTGCTCTCGGGCTACCCCATCTGGGCGTAGTCGCTTAAGAGCCCTGAGGCCCAAACATGCCATATCTTTGACATGTGATTTTTAAGACTTCGTGGAACGTAGAGATGTCTCGTCAGATCAAAGAGCTCCAAATATAGGACCTCTACAAAATCCTCTCACAGTTTTATCCATCTCCATCTGGTTCTCTCGATGTTCTATTGTTTGTAAACACGCCAAATAGTGTAGTGCAGGTTAGTGTAAGGCTTCGGATGTTGTATTTTGCAAGCGGAAGCTCGTGGGACCGAACCAACTACGCCAACACATTAGGGTGGCTATGTGAATGCTAGTGGAAGATTTTTTGGTTCCCTACACTCCCGTGCTTTCGGGCTACCTCGTCCGGGCATAGTCGCTTAAGAGCCTTGAGGCCCAAACACGCCATATCTTTGACATGTGATTTCTCGGACTCCGTGGCACCTAGATACGTCTTGTCAAATCCAAGAACTCCATGTTGGGGCCCTCTACGAAATCCTCTCTCAATTTTCTCCATCTCCATCTGGTTCTCTCACTGTCTTATTGTTTGTAAACACATGAAATAGTGCGGTTTGAGTCAATGTAGGCTACCCGTCTGGGTGTAGTCGATTAAGAGCACTGAATGAATAGATTGGCTTAAGAATGAATTTTATAGGGGTATGTATAGGAACACACGGGTGTTATCAATCACCTAGTAAATATTTCTTGTTTATTTTTGGATGGGAGCAAGTTGGTCTACGACTTAGTGACCTTCCATTCATTGATAATTTATGTTATGATAAACCCATGGATTCTTTCAAAAGTGCCTTAAAAGGATATGGGTAGTCATCAAGCTAGTGAAGGGTGTGATGTGATTTCCAAATAACTTGAAATGCCTACATATTTAAAGGTAGTAAAACAAATTGGACATGATTAAACAATCAAGAATCATTGGGTGTATGAATCGAGAATGTCATTGCATCCGGAGACATTCTCAAAATATCAATAGATGAAAGACATCAAATTGTGATGACTGGTAATCGAGATGTTTTAACAGGGGGATAAGACTACAAAGCATAGAAGAATGTAGTAAGTGCATGATAAGATAGGAACCAATACATAGAGACCATGAGCAAGAAGAAGCGCACGTAAGGTACATACACATAGTGGATTATCATTTTAGTTATGCAAGAGACTTTTGGATATGGACATGACTTATACTTACGTTGATTAGCATGATGTTTTGTGAGTAGATGCATTTGGGTTATGATTGGATTTTGTTTTCAGTATGATCTACACTGACTCATGGACAGACTATTGGATACTGATATTATTTTTATATGGATATATTGCATGTGTTCTAACATTGGATTTCTTCGCCATGATAAGTAGAATGTAGTTGTTGAATTTACATTACTATAACTTTGGATAATGATGGAATGCATAATTAAGTTGTGATTTAAACCTTGAAATAATGGATAATTGAATTACGTATAGATGTTAATAAATTTCATGCATATGGTTATTTTGGACATTTTGACATGGCCGCAAGGCCGAAGGAGGTATTTTGTATTTTGCAGGAAACACAACATGATCACAACCTAAAGGGGGATTGGGAACCAAACACAATAGGATGTTGGGTGGTTACTGACTTTAAGTCATCAAGGCAACTAGTGAATTGTATTGTGTTACTTTAGTTTTTTTTTTTATGTTGTTAAGAAAAATTTCCATGAGGGGGAAATTTTATAATGTGACCAAGGGTTAAGAATTTTAATTACTTGTTTTAACTTGCTTTAGTAGGTGATTTCATTTGTGATGTCTTTTTTTAAATTACTTTTGCTAAGTATGTTTAGATTAATTTAACACCTTGTTTTAATTTTTAAGTTTTGGAGGGAAGTCTAGTGGGTGTAATTAATTTTGATGGTTGGCTCCTTGAGCCTTGTGTTTTCCTCTTGTTTTGAATGCTTGTTTTGAGTGTTGACCACTCCAAGTTCTTTGAATCTCGAATTTGAGATTGAGGGCAATTTTGGGGGACTTGTGGGACAAGTTAAACTTGTCCCACACTTCCCAAAACCCCTTACCAACCATATCTATGGGTTGGGAAGCCAAAAAGGGGATTATTTATTGTTTTGGGAAGGGAAATGTGACTTTGGAGTGCACTTTTCTTCCATTTGCATTTAATTGTGCCTTAAGGCACATGGGAAGGGATAGATGTGGAAAGAGATGTCATTCAACCCAACCACCCATTTATTGTGTTTTTGGGAATTGAGTTGACTAAGGGAGGTGGTCTTGAGGATGTGAGATGTGGCATCCTACATGGAGCCACATCATCCTCACCCTCCCCTTTTGTCTATTTATGGGAACTTCCTCTCTTGTTGAGGGGGTTGGAGGTTTTTGTTGAGGAGTTCTTTTTATTTTTTGGGAGAGAAAAGAATTGGGAAAAGAAAAAAAGGAGCTTGGACTTGCATGCTTGGATTGTTTTGGAGGGAGCTTGGACAAAGCTTCTTGGTTTAGGCTTCTCCAATGGAGAGGTAGGAAACCTTCTCCCTTTTGCTTTCTTATTGTTGTTGCTTCTATGCTTAAAATTGTAGAAAATGTATGTTTACTTTTGTGTGTTGTGGAAAAATGGATAGAATGCTTAAGGTGTAGTGTAGGAGAGGTCTATGGGAAAAACTCATGAGGGAGGCATAAGAGTAGAATAGGAAATTGTGGAGGGAGTTTGAGAGGGATGCCCATCTTGGGTAAGAATGTCTACATTCTTACCTTGTCCTTGAGGGAGCCATAAGAGGAGGGAGGTATAAGAGTTTGGGAGGAAAAAGGGGTACTTGAGGGAGGCATAAGAGTCTTTGGGGCTTGAGTTTTATTGTGGAGGGTTTGGATGGGCATCTCATCTCAATGGGGAGGCATAAGGAAAACTTTCCCATAGTTCCTTCTCTTGTTGGCTTGGATGAAAGCCTTGTTATGAAATGTTTTGTGTTATTTGTGTTTCCTTTTGTTTCTTTTATTTTAGCTTTGAATGTTGTGAAGAAATTTGTATTGTGGAAGCAAGTGTTGTTGCCTTGAGTTGGAGACCACCCTTTCATTGTGTTGTGTTTGGGGCTCGGGGGTCAATGGAGGAGATTGCTTCTCTTCTCCATTGAGTTTTGGTTGGGAGGAGAGTGTTGCCTCTCCCCCTATCTTGGTTGTGATTTGAGCTACTTGGAACTTGGAGCATGGATGAAGAACACCTTGGAGCTTGTGAAGACTCTTTCCATTTCCCTTATATACATTATTTTGTTGTAAATTTGTATGTGAAAGAAAGTTGTATCATCTTGTGTTCACTCCAAAAATAAAGGACATTGTAATCTATATTTACCAAAAGCTTCACATTATTGAATAAATTTGTTTCCAAGATGTTTACATTATTGAAAAGATTGTAAGGAAATAAAGAAATGATAGTATTTCTTACTCTAAAATTTATTGGAAATGTTGTTGAATCCTTTTGTGGAATGTTGGGAAGAAATTACAAAAGAAAATATATTAAAATTTTGTTTGAGTACTTGAAAGTGATGTGTTGGAAAGATTGGAAAAATAGTGCATTATCCCTTCTTTTATACTTGATGGAAAGACTTAAGTTTTCAAATGGCTTTTAGTATGACAATGAAACATTTTAAGCTCTAGCTCTCTTATGTCTTTCTTTATTTATGGATCCATTGTAAAATTATTGGCAAAGTATAGAAGGAAATGAAATCAAACCTTTTGAAAAACCCATGCTATGTTTATTAAAGTATGTAGAAGGAAATTTAATACAAAGTTCTAAAACTTATAAAACCATTACACATTTCTTTAATAAGAAATCTAATATTTAAATATTTTCCATGTTTAAGTAATATGAAAACTAATGGTTTTACTATTATTAGATTTTATTAATCACAACATACTATTATATTCTCTTCATAATTAATAAACAATATTATCCTAACCATAATCAATAAATAATATCAATGAAATATAACAAATATAATCCACGTAGTTGTCTCTGCGCTTTCTTTTATTCTTGGTTTATCTAAAAGGCAAAAGCAACATTCTTTGTCTTGAATATTCGATATGATACAGACCCTCCTTTATGAAACCTCCTTTGTTTTCCACGGCTGTGTATATCATTACCTGGCAAGGGTCGCAGAGAATCAATGTATTAAATTTCATCGGTTCCCTGGTTACATTCTCACATCCCCTCAATCGATTCTGATATATTTATGTGCCTTCATTTTAAGTTTCTTACCGATTTTGAGGAAAAAGAAGTGAACCCCGAATTTGTAGGTGATGTTCATTATACCAATAACAACAGCATAGCAGTTGTTCTTGCTTGGTCGGGCACTACACCTGTCCGCCTGCGCCATGTGGATTCCTCTTAGCCAAACGTCGATTCTAAAACCCAATGAAATAATGGTAATCACATACCTCCATGTTCCCCATCGATTTGATAAAATATCACCCGAAAGAGAACCCTAAATTTGAAGTTGCATTCGATCGATTGATGAGATAACAACATGAATGGACAACTTGCTCACTGTTTGACTCGCGCCGTAAAAAAAAAAAAAAAAAAGATAACTTGTTTGACCATCGCCTGGCCGCCACTGCATGGCAGTGCCGTGATTGAAACCCCCTCCTCTCACCTCACTGCACCGCTTCTAACTTCGTTCTTCCACCTTTTGTTTCCTACGCGCCCAAGATAGAAGACAAACCAGTCATCCACCTAAAATTGTGCTCGTAGCATGTGTTGTTATTCGACCACCCCCTCTGTCCACGTGACCGAGTCTAAAATCGCACGGTCTGCACTCTTCTCTCTCCCTTTGTGTTTCCATCTACAACCTCCACTGACAGTTTCTCTTGGCAGCGGGCAGACCCGACCTAATGAGCTAAGATTTACAAAATCTAAGTGGAGTAAATGAAGCTATGCGGCCAGGACAAAATCCACTTAGTAGATCGACTGTAAAAATCTAAATGATTTGCTAAAAATTAAAAAAATCCATTGAAGTGATGTGGTGGGCCTGAGATGGACTTGCACGTAGGGAGTAGGAAGGGGTGTTAATGTATGTCAGGGGTCGGCTGAGCCACCCACCGCCCCAACAACAAAATTTAAACAGGGTTTTGAATAGCTAATGCTTGGTCAAGACTCTGTCCTTTTCCTTCCTTCAATATGCTTTTCCCGCGGACGTGACTACTAGGTTTATTTAATTATTATATACTACATAGTATAATGGTAGTAGGATACAAAACTTAACTGCCACATAACAATTACACTAACCATAAACATGGTGTTATGTATATTTAAGTACATATAGTCATGTTAGGTAATAAGTAAACTAGGGCAAGGCCGAATATACACCTTATTGTGTAGTCATTTATATATTATAATGTATTAAATTCATGCGATAACGTAATATAAATGGATTAAAAAAAAAATAAAAATCGAGTAGATAGTGTATTCATTTCATAACAAATTATACCTTACCCTAAGGTTAACATCCGGAGATGTTGTTATTCGATATTTCATCCACCTTAGGCTATTTAACTCGAAACGACTCCATTTCAATCCTTTGTGGAAACGTCGAAACAGTAAAAGATGAATTTAAATATCCTTAATCTTGAAGCATCATCATGATTGTTGTGGTTTTCAAGCCTGTATGAGAACTCACCCAATGTAATTGCGTGGCCGAGTTATTGGAAAAAACTCAAAGTAAAATAAAAAATTGTCACATTTCGGGTTGAATGTTTGTTGTGGCGCGTCGTCATTCGTCGTCATCGTCGTGAGCGTGGCGTCGTTTTTTTGTGGCGTTACATTTTGGTATCAGAGCCAGGGGTTCGAAGCTTGGACCCTTGGGCACACGCAGAAAACACAAAACAGGAACATTTAACTTAGTACAGAGTTGATTCTTTTAAAATATAAAACCATAATGTTGATAATTATAGTAAACAACAAATTTAGAAAACTGACACAAGACCTAGAACGATGAACTAACTCTCGCCTTGATCTATGCAGGAGGCGCGGATTGGGCGAGGGGTCTCTTCATATAGACCTAGACATACCACCGCCAGAGCAGGCCGTAGCAGCCCTTCTACCTCAGATCTTGCAGACACTCCAGGATGTCAATGCCGCTATACGTGGAGAGCCCTTGGGAGGACGACTTGCTAGACATAGTTTGGAGCCATCAGTAGATGCCCAGGCATCCCCTCGACACAACGAGGAACACAGGGCAGAGAACTTCCGTGCGGAGTCGGCTAGGGTAGAGTCACCACAGAGAGGACATGGGGACAGGATCTCAGGACATAGGGACAGGTCTCGGAGCCCTAGACAGAGGGAGGAGCATACAGAGAGATCTAGGATTCGTCATATGTCAGCTGCAGACCATATCAGGGAGATCCTGAAGCTGCGACCATCTCACTATTCGGGTGATACAGGTGGTTTTCAGGTAGAGGCCTGGTTGGTGAGCTTGAGCGGATGCTTCAAGCTCTGCCCTTGTACTAGCAACACGAAAGCTCGTGTTGCAATCCATCTTCTGAAGGATGGAGCAGGAGTCTGGTGGAGGACCGAGGAGTAGAAGCTCCATGTTGACTCGAGAGACGATTACCTGGGAGCTATTTGAGGAGCGTTTCAGGAGCAGGTATTTACCCAGGAGATTTATTCAGCAGCGGATAGACGAGTTTCATGACCTCCGTCAGGCATCGATGACAGTAGCTGAGTATGAGAGTCAATTTCTGGACCTACTCCAGTACGTTGACTATATGCAGGATGAGCAGGTATGGATTCACAGGTTCATCCGGGGCCTGAACTTGGATTTAGGTGGCGCAGTGCGCATTCACTGCCCACAGACATTAGCAGAGGCCGTGGAGAAGGCCTATATTGTAGAGGAGACACGGGGAAAGACACAGCAGGCTAGAGACAGAGTTCGGAGCCGTATCCAGCAGATGCAGGATAGTAGGTCGAAGGGGTCAGTTCCTCCTCCACGGGGTGGATAGAGTTCAGGGCAAGCTTCATTCAGGCCACCACAGCAGCAGCAGCAGCAGCAGACCCGCCCACCTTACCGACCTCCTCAGAGATTTGATGCACAGAGAGGACGTAGTATGGGGCCTCCTCCTAGGGGTCCCATCAGGACACAGGGTGCACCGAGAGCTCAGTCAGCAGGAGCTCGTCAGCAGAGACCTCAGCAGTCCATAGCCGGATCATCGGGATGATCGTATCTCAGTCATCTAGAGTACTAGTGAGCTGCTTCCCACTGGAGAGGACCAGGCAGCTGTTATGGTTGTGGTGTTGTTGGACATCATTGGAGAGATTTCCCACATAACCCTAACAAGGGTAAGATGCAGAGCTCAGAGCCTATTGTTGGAGATATGGCACGGAGTCATCGGATCTACGCAGTGGTCGAGAACCGCCAGGCTGAGCATCAGAGTACTGTGATTGAGACGACAGGTAGTATTGGTGGTATTTCCACCTCTATATTATTTGATTCTGGTTCTTCTGATTCTTTTATTGCACCATCCTTAGTAGAGCGTTGTAGGCTGGTGGCAGTTAGGCAAGGCCGTAGTTGGGACGTTGAGATGGCTTCTGGAGCCAAAATTTCTGTAGACTCCTTAGTTAAGGAGTGTGTAGTGGATTTGGGACCCTTCACCACTACTTCTGATCTTCGGATCCTTCCATTAGGATCTTATGGCATCATTTTAGGCATGGATTGGTTGTCCGCTCACAGAGCTAGAGTGGATTGTTACCATAAGACTATTGCTTGCATAGATGATCTTGGAGTAGAGTCAGTGATATCAGGAGTTAGGAGGGCCGTATCCATTCGCACCATCTCCGCTATGCAGCTTAAGCGGTGTGCGCGACAGGGTTGTCAGATGTTTGCTATTACGGTCAGTGACAGATCAGAGGATGAGTCGAGAGGACCTTCCCTCGATGATCATCCCATCTTGTCAGAGTTTTGCCGATGTGTTCCCAGGGGAGCTACCGGGATTACCTCCCCCACGTGAGATCGACTTCCATATAGATCTAGTTCCAGGCGCAGAGCCTATCTCACGAGCACCCTATCGGATGACTACTCCTGAGTTATGTGAGCTCAAGTTGCAGCTTGAGGACCTTCTGGAGAAAGGCCTAATCCATCCTAGTGTATCCCCTTGGGGTGTGCGGTGATCTTCGTGAAGAAGAAGGATGGATCTCTTCGGTTGTGTATTGACTACCGTCAGCTGAATAAAGTAACGATCAAGAATCGTTACCCCCTTCCACGCATTGATGATTTATTTGATCAGATGAAGGGGGCTACAGTTTTCTCTAAGATAGATCTTAAGTCAGGATACCATCAGCTCAGGATTGCGGAGATGGATATTCACAAGACAACTTTCCGCACGAGATATGGCCACTACGAGTTCACAGTGGTACCTTTCGGTTTGACGAATGCCCCCGCAGTGTTTATGAGTTTGATGAATGGGGTATTCAGGACCTTCCTTGATCGCTTCGTGCTCATCTTCCTTGATGACATTCTGATTTACTCACGCACACGTGAGGAGCACGAGGAGCACCTTCGCCAGGTTCTTCAGTGTCTTCGCGAACAGCGCCTTTACGGGAACTTGGAGAAGTGTGCGTTCTTTCAGCCTGAGGTGTAGTATTTGGGCCACATCATTTCTGGGGAAGGTATCGTAGTCGATCCTTCCAAGATTCGAGCCATCATGGATTGGCCAGCACCCACTAGTGTGACCGAGGTGCGTAGTTTCATGGGTCTAGCAGGGTACTACAGGAGGTTTGTTCAGACTTTTCGGATTGCGCACCCTATCACTTCTCTTCAGCGGAAAGGGAAGAAGTTTTTATGGTCAGATAGATGTGAGCAGCCTTTCAAGTACACTGAAGGAGTGCCTCACGAGAGCACCTATTCTTGCAGTGCCGGATCCTCAGGGAGAGTTCTACGTTTGCACAGATGCTTCCTTGGCAGGACTTGGAGGTGTGTTAATGCAGGAGGGTAGAGTAGTTGCCTTTGAGTCTCGCAAACTCAAAGATTATGAGCTAAATTATCCGACCCATGACCTTGAGCTTGCAGCAGTTGTGCATGCCTTAGTGCGGTGGAGACATTTTCTTCTTGGCGGAGATTTACACTCAGGACTGATCACTTGAGTCTTCGCCACCTCTTCACGCAACCCAATCTCAACGCTCGTCAGTGGCATTGGATGGAGTTACTCTGTGAGTATGACATGGAGATAGAGCATGTGAAAGGGAAGGAGAATGTGGTTGCAGATGCCTTGAGTAGGCGGAGACATGTGGCTATGGCCACCGCAGTGGGTACAGATTTGCGGAGTAGGATCTTGCAGCAGCTTCCTCATGATAGTTTCTACCTTGCTAGCCAGAGAGAGATTGAGTCTCAGAGACCCCTTGAGGGGAGATTTGATGGATTTTCATTAGAGGCAGATGGCCTTCTCAGACATAGAGGTCGGATATATGTTCCTAGAGATGGAGGCTTGAGACATGACATTTTGACAGAGGCTCATCGTGCACCTTATTCAGCCCATCCCGGGGTGAAGAAGATGCACGCCACCTGAGACAGTTGTACTTTTGGAGAGGACTTCGGAGAGACATAGCTTCATTTGTGTCACGTTGTTTAGAGTGCCAGAGGGTGAAGGCCGAGCATCAGCATCCAGCTGGCCTTCTCTATCCTCACGCCATACCGGAGTGGAAGTGGGACACCATTTCCATGGACTTCATCGTTGGATTACCTACGTCGAGATACCATCACGACGCCATCATGGTCACGGTGGATAAATTGATGAAGGTAGCTCATTTTTCTCCGGTGAAGACCACCTATACAGCAAGTGTTGTGGCACGAGTATACCTTGATGAGATTGTCAGATTACATGGGATTCCGTGGAAGATCATTTGCGACCGCGACCCTTTGTACACTTCCCATTTCTGGACCACCATGCAGTATGCCCTCGGGACGAGGATTAATTTCAGCACAGCTTATCACCCTGAGACAGATGGACAGACAGAGAGGGTGAATCAGATTTTGGAGGATATGCTCAGGATGTACGTGATGGATCATCAGTCGAGATGGGAGGAGTATCTGTATTTGGTGGAGTTTGCCTACAATAATAGTTTTCAGAGTTCTATAGGCATGGCTCCTTTTCAGGCATTATATGGTAGAGTGTAGGACACCTCTTAGTTGGGACAGGATTGAGGACAGGGTTTCTCTTGGGCCAGCATTATTACAAGACATGGAGTAGCAGGTTGCCTTGATCAGGCAGAGATTGTAGGAGGCGCAGGATAGACAGAAGAAGTATGCAGACCAACATAGGACAGATCACGTAGTTTTGAGGTAGGCACGAAGGTGTTTCTTCGTGTCAGACCGCATAAGAGCCCTATCCGTTATGGAAAAGGTTCTAAGCTTGCTCCTAGGTTTGTGGGTCCCTTTGAGATCTTGGAGCGCCTCGGTCCCTTGGCCTATCGTCTAGCATTGCCACCTAGCTTATCTCGCGTCCATGATGTGTTTCACGTTTCTGTACTTAGGAGATATATTTCTGATCCTTCTCATGTGCTAGATTGGACCGCATTGCAGGTGTAGGATCAGGGGCAGGTAATGGTGGAGCCCATACGTATTCTAGAGCGCAGGACCCTGGGCCTTCGAGGCAGAGAGATTGATCAGGTACGTGTTCAGTGGGACAGGTACAATGAGACTGCAGCTACTTGGGAGGATGCTACACCATTGCGAGCTCAGTTTCCACACTTATTTCAGTGACTTCCAGGAGGAAGTCTAGTCTAAGGGGAGGGGGATGTAATGCCCACTTCCCTGTGACACTTAGTGGATTATCATTTTGAGTTATGCAGACTTTTGGATATGGACATGACTTATACTTACGTTGATTAGCATGATGTTTTGTGAATAGATGCATTTGGGTTATGATTGGATTTTGTTTTCAGTATGATCTACACTGACTCATGGACAGACTATTGGATACCGATATTATTTTTATATGGATATATTGCATGTGTTCTAACATTGGATTTCTTCGCCATGATAAGTAGAATGTAGTTGTTGAATTTACATTACTATAACTTTGGATAATGATGGAATGCATGATTAAGTTGTGATTTAAACCTTGAAATAATGGATAATTGAATTACGTATAGATGTTAATAAATTTCATGCATATGGTTATTTTGGACATTTTGACATGGCCGCAAGGCCGAAGGAGGTATTTTGTATTTTGCAGGAAACACAACATGATCACAACCTAAAGGGGGATTGGGAACCAAACACAACAGGATGTCGGGTGGTTACAACTTTTGGTCATCAAGGCAACTAGTGAATTGTATTGTGTTACTTTAGTTTTCTTTTTTTTATGTTGTTAAGAAAAATTTCCATGAGGGGGAAATTTTCTAATGTGACCAAGGGGTTAAGAATTTTAATTACTTGTTTTAACTTGCTTTAGTAGGTGATTTCATTTGTGATGTTTTTTTAAATTACTTTTGCTAAGTATGTTTAGATTAATTTAACACCTTGTTTTAATTTTTAAGTTTTGGAGGGAAGTCTAGTGGGTGTAATTAATTTTGATGGTTGGCTCCTTGAGCCTTGTGTTTTCCTCTTGTTTTGAATGCTTGTTTTGAGTGTTGACCACTCCAAGTTCTTTGAATCTCGAATTTGAGATTGAGGGCAATTTTGGGGGACTTGTGGGACAAGTTAAACTTGTCCCACACTTCCCAAAACCCCTTACCAACCATATCTATGGGTTGGGAAGCCAAAAAGGGGATTATTTATTGTTTTGGGAAGGGAAATGTGACTTTGGAGTGCACTTTTCTTCCATTTGCATTTAATTGTGCCTTAAGGCACATGGGAAGGGATGGATGTGGAAAAGAGATGTCATTCAACCCAACCACCCATTTATTGTGTTTTGGGAATTGAGTTGACTAAGGGAGGTGGTCTTGAGGATGTGAGATGTGGCATCCTACATGGAGCCACATCATCCTCACCCTCCCTTTTGTCTATTTATGGGAACTTCCTCTCTTGTTGAGGGGGTTGGAGGTTTTTTTTTGTTGAGGAGTTCTTTTTTATTTTTTGGGAGAGAAAAGAATTGGGGAAAAGAAAAAAAAGGAGCTTGGACTTGCATGCTTGGATTGTTTTGGAGGAGCTTGGACAAAGCTTCTTGGTTTAGGCTTCTCCAATGGAGAGGTAGGAAACCTTCTCCCTTTTTGCTTTCTTATTGTTGTTGCTTCTATGCTTAAAATTGTAGAAAATGTATGTTTACTTTTGTGTGTTGTGGAAAAATGGATAGAATGCTTAAGGTGTAGTGTAGGAGAGGTCTATGGGAAAAACTCATGAGGGAGGCATAAGAGTAGAATAGGAAATTGTGGAGGGAGTTTGAGAGGGATGCCCATCTTGGGTAAGAATGTCTACATTCTTACCTTGTCCTTGAGGGAGCCATAAGAGGAGGGAGGTATAAGAGTTTGGGAGGAAAAAGGGGTACTTGAGGGAGGCATAAGAGTCTTAGGGGCTTGAGTTTTATTGTGGAGGGTTTGGATGGGCATCTCATTTCAATGGGGAGGCATAAGGAAAACTTTCCCATAGTTCCTTCTCTTGTTGGCTTGGATGAAAGCCTTGTTATGAAATGTTTTGTGTTATTTGTGTTTCCTTTTGTTTCTTTTATTTTAGCTTTGAATGTTGTGAAGAAATTTGTATTGTGGAAGCAAGTGTTGTTGCCTTGAGTTGGAGACCACCCTTTCATTGTGTTGTGTTTGGGGCTCGGGGGTCAATGGAGGAGATTGCTTCTCTTCTCCATTGAGTTTTGGTTGGGAGGAGAGTGTTGCCTCTCCCCCTATCTTGGTTGTGATTTGAGCTACTTGGAACTTGGAGCATGGATGAAGAACACCTTGGAGCTTGTGAAGACCTTTTTGTTGACAATGTATACATTACCATGTTGTACCCATTTGATGTGAAAGAAAGTTGTATCATCTTTGTTCACTTCAAAAATAAAGGACATTGTAATCTATATTTCCAAAATTCATTGTAAATGCAAATTTTTTCCAAAGATGTTTACATATATTGTAAAAGATTGTAAGGAAAATTGCATTGAAATGATAGTATTTCTTACTCTAAAATTTATTGGAAATGTTGTTGAATTCTTTTGTGGAATGTTGGAAAGAAATTACAAAAGAAATATATTAAAATTTTGTTTGAGTACTTGAAAGTGATGTGTTGAAAAGGTTGGAAAAATAGTGCATTATCCCTTCTTTTATACTTGATGGAAAGACTTAAGTTTTCAAATGGCTTTTTAGTATGACAATGAAACATTTTAAGCTCTAACTCTCTTATGTCCTTCTTCATTTATGGATCCATTGTAAAATTATTGGCAAAGTATAGAAGGAAGTAAAATCAAACCTTTTGAAAAACCCATGCTATGTTTATTGAAGTGTGTAGAAGGAAATTCTAATGCAAGTTCTATGCTTAGTAAGTACATTACCACATTTCATTAATAAGGGATCTAATATTTTAAATATTACCCATGTTTAAGTAATATGAAAACCAGCGGATTTACTATTATAGGATTTCTAAAACAACATACTATTACATTCTCTTCATGTTAATAAAGCATACTATCCTAAGTCATAATCAATAAATAATATCAATGAAATTAATAAATATAATCCACGTAGGATCTGTTTCTTTTATTCTTGGTTTCTAAAAGGCAAAGCAAAGCCAACTGTTTTTCTTGTCTTGAATATTTCGATATGTATGCAGACCCTCCTTTATGAAACCTCCTTTGTTTTCCACGGGCTGTATACATTACCTGGAAAGTTTAAATAGAGAATCAATGTATTAAATTTCATGGGTTCCTGGATGACATTCTCACTGTCCCTTAATCGATTCTAATATATTTATCGCACCTATATTTGTCCCTATTTTGATAAAATGAAGGAAGAAGTCCGAATTTGTAGTTTTGTATTAGCAGACCGAACCACTTATAGCATGGTCGGGCTTTGCTCTGCTTGAGGTGCCATCAGATTCCTCTTACCCCGCCGTCAAACCTGTGAGCTGTGGACTTATCAACTTGCACCTTGCAGTATAGCCAATGAAAGTAATGGTAATCCGCCCACCTCCCGCCCCCATCGATTTGATAAAATATCACAAAAGAGAATCCCTAAATTTGAAGTTGCATTCGATACTGGACAGATAACAACATGAATGGACAACTTGCTGTTTTCTGCACTCTGAGCAAAATAAAAATAAAAAAAATGAAAACTTGTTGATGCGATGGACGCACGCCCTGGCCGACACTGTGGAGAATATGAAGGTTGAAACCCCGCCTCCTCTCACCGCACACTTGTGCCGAGCTTCTTCTCTTCCACCATTTGCACCTCCTACGCACCCGTGATAGAAGACAAACCAGTCTTTCCGCCTAAAATTGTGCCTGTAGCATGTTTGTATTCGACCACCCTCTGTCCACGCGGCCTGAGTCTAAACGCATGGTCTGCACGTTTCTCTCCTCGCCTGTGTTTCCATCTACAGCCTCCACGACAGTTCACTTGGCCAGGGCAGGCAGACCCAACAGAGCTAAGATTTACAAAATCTAAGTGGAGTAAATGAAGCTATGCGGCCAGGACAAAATCCACTTAGTAGATCGACTGTAAAAATCTAAATGATTTGCAAAATAAAAAGAATCCATTGAAGTGATGCGGCCGGCGGAGATTGACTTGCACGCAAGGAGTAGGAAGGAGTTTTTAATGTATGTCAGAGGTTGGCTGAGCCACCCACCGCCCCAACAATAAAATCTAAACAAGGTTTTGAAAAGCTAATACATGGCCAAGACTCGTGTCCTTTGCCTTCCTTCAATATGCTTTTCCGCGCGGACAGCTACTAGGTTGTTTAATTATTATATACTACATAGTATAATAGTAGTAGGATACATAACTTAATTTCCACATAACAATTATACTAACTATAAACATGGTGTTATGTATATTTAAGTACATACAGTCATGCTATGTAATAAGTAAACTAGGGCCGAGTATACATCTTAATGTATAGTCATTTTATATATTATAATGTATTAAATTCATGCGATAACGTAATATAAATGGATAATAAAACAAAAAATAAAAATCGAGTAGATAGTGTATTCATTTCATAACAAATTATACCTTACCCTAAGGTTAACATCCCTCTCATCCTTTGTGAAATGTCGATTGAGGTAAAATCAAACTTCTTTGACCTCGAGGCATTATCGTGATTGTAGTAGTTTCGAGCATGTATGTGGGCTCACCCACAGTACTATTTTAAAAATAAAATTTTTCACATTTTCGGGTCAAATGTTTGTGGCGCGTAAGCGTCATCGTCGTCGTGAGTGAGCGTCGTCTTTTCGGTGTTACAAAAATAATCTCAGAAATGTAAGGTCTCATAAAACTTATCAAGTTCCAAATAGTATTTTAATGTGCATAATAAATACAAAAAATGCCCAAATAGGTCATATACCATCAAGTTCAAATGCCATATAGGCTTACATACAATGCCATGCACATAGGCATATAAAAACAATGTCATGTACAACATATATATTTCCTACTCATCAAAATCTATCCCTCTCTTGGCCTTTCTCGAAGAAGTCCCTCCCTTAGGTGAAGATGGAGATCCATGAGATGACTTTGGATCATCCGAGCCCATGCTTGGAGTCCTCTTCTGCTGAATACTCACTGTGTAAGTGCAAACAATATTTTTTTGTCAAAACTTAATTTATGTATGTTTTCAACATGTATTTAAGACCATTATAGAATGAAATTATTTACATAAATACAAAAACTTACCACAAGTTTTTGATCATGTGAATTTGCATCTCATGCTCGGATGATTCATCGAGATCTCTGCCGGTATGACGGGGTACTAAGACAACGATATGGAGGAGTCCGTGCCCTCGAAGTCAAAGTGGAGGGGTTGAAGTTCGTACATACACATAAGATAAGAAAATCTAACATCGAATTAGCAAAAATAAAGCTAAGTACATGTATCTACATAATGATAATATTTTAACTAATTTTATCAATATAGAACTATTGTTTTTACCCCGCCACACTGTGAATCAAATGAACAAGGTGCGCTCGCCGCAGTAACTCCTACATACACACAATGAAGGACATTATTAACATAATTTAATAATTATACAATGAAATACATTACAAACATGTAATTTAACATAATATGAATTACATGAGAAATTTAACAAAATTTACGTGTTGTTTGAATACATCGTGAGTCACGCTTACCGGATGAAATCGCAGCGATAACACCTTTATTTGCTTGCCGCAGAGATGGTGGGGTGTCTAGTGAATTCAACATCTTTATCAAACATGTATATCACGTGAGTTAGATGGACATACAAGAACATACATATATTTGACTTCAAAACTAATAATATATATATATATATATATATATATATATATATATATATATATATATATATATATATATATACATGTAAATACACACACACACACATGTATGTAAAAATTTTACATAATTAACATTCTAAATTACCTCTGTCAATGTACGTGTATGCATGGTGCTCGCCACCTATGGTGGGATGAAGATGCGCCTCCGCACATGTGCCGTAATGTTAATGCATGTACATGTACAAATACAATTATTTCAAAAATTTAACATATATAAGTAAATCGGATACTCCAAAAATTTTCTAACACACATAACAAAACATAACAAATTTACTCATGAATGTAATCAATGTCTCACTCAAAAGGAAATCGACATAGTGACATTATTGTGTTCATCCCTAGCACTGTGTGCACCAAAATCACTACGCATGAAAGTATCATCCTCCTGGGCCCAAAACACATGCTACCACATGGCGAGAAAAAATGTGGCCTTATTCTAGTACTCACGAGGAATACTCTGTGTACCTCCACGAGCATATGTCTTGAGAAATGTATGTCGTATGTCAAACAAGGGTCGCGAGATAGCCCTTGAAGTGCGTGGAGTGTATCAATCTCTCTGTCTCCTTCACCTTGAGGGAAAATCTCATGGTGAGGGGGATTGTGTGTGGGAATACGCCTGCTTGAATAGGTGCACATTGCACCTAGTGATCATGAGAAAATACTTTTCCTCGACCTTGGAAATCTTGGAAATAAAAATAATTTGGGATCTTGTTGAGGATAAACTCACAATAGAGTTTCTTTAGAAAGTATTGTGGCACCTCGTTGTTATTACAAGGTGGAAAATCAAACACCATCCACCATTGGTCCCAAATATTATTTCTAATCATATTATTATTGTACTAATGGATGGGAAATCATTTACATGTCAACGGAATAGTAAGATTAGTGCAAGGGTCCTGGATAAGGCACATATGAGTTCTTTTTGAAATTTATTTTTTTCTTTACATCCAAATATGGCAATTTGTTAGAATAATAAACCCTACAACCCTCTCTGTAAGTTTTCTAATGATCAATTTGCCCCGTCGCCATGTCAATTTGAACAAGTAATGCCTCCAATGTGTTTACAAGAGAGGCGCGGTGGGGTTTATAGATTGTGCATCCCTCATTGTTTTGATTAAATCCTCAATTTCAATTTTGCTTTCAACTATTTGGGATGCTAAATCTTCTTGACTACCCGAGGGATGTTGAGCAATTGTGGGGGTGTCGGGAGGGATGTCAGGAATAACAAGGTTTGGTTGTGGTTGATTCCCTCAACCTCTAACTGTAACAATAAAAAATATGTACTCAATTCAAATTTTAATCTATAATTATCACATTTTAATGCAATTTTGAGAAAATAAATGTCCTTACCTCTTCTCTCGTGGCACCATCGTCAATTCAGATCTTCCTGGAAATCGAACGATCCTTTGAGCTTGAGATCCAATCGAATGGAAAACGCAAGGGCATGAACAAGCTCAAACTCGCGTTTGAGGGAGGAAAAATAATAGAGGCTCGAGCCTCTTTTTTTGTTTATAGTCAACATAATGCATACACGTTATGCTTTGGTGATTCCTGAGCCAAACAAACTAAAACGCGAGCACATTTTAACAAAATGCGTATGCATTTTAGTTTTTTCACATTCGTGTATCGCTTTTTGGCCCCCTTATTTCGTGCACTTACCCCTATCAACTTTGGAGAATACAAGTACATAATGAGAAGAATTTTTTTTCAAATACAAATGAATTCCCCTCTCCAGATGGAGAATTCAATTCAACAAAGAGACTACCTAATTCAGATTCACTTGAGGAAGTATTGCAATATTCAATCACACGGGTTGATCACTTTCACCCATGGAGATCTCTTTCTCGATGCTTGATCTCCAATAACTTTCCAAATTCTTATTCCTTCTAAATTAAACTTTCCCAACTCGGAAACAACCTTCTACTAGGGTCCTTGGTGAAGAAAGATGTTCTTCCTTCCATATTTAGAGATTAATGACAAATCTTAGTTGATATATGTTAAGACATTGGTATTCAATAAGAATTTAAACAACATAGAGTCACCACTAAGGATTTTCACCTTAGTTTGTGAAAATGCACTATGAAAGACCTATCAAATGTCCATTTATACCAGATTCATGTAAATATTACAATATATGCTCTTCTTCTACCCAAAATTTTCAATGATGATACAAACTTTAGTGCAATAACTATATAAGATGGAAATATTGCACTTAGAACTTACAAATTTGAACAATTCTTACAGATCTGAACAGATAATGATGTTTCAAAGCAATGTATTTGCACTTAGATCATGTAAGAAACATTAGCAGGTGCAGCACCGCATTTGTAAAATACTTCAAAGAGTCCTACAAACGGCACCACCAAAGTGTTGTTTTCGCACAAATAAATCTTAGAGTTCAAATAATCCTGGAAATGGTGCCACGAAGTTTTTTCCCACACAAATAAATCTCGGATATCAAATAATCCCAGGAATGCTTCCACGAGTGTTGTTGCCACACAAATAAATCTCATAGCTCAAATAATACCTGGAAATGGTGCCACAGTGTTGGTATCAAAATTTGTTCTCCTTTTCAAGATGAGAAACATCACATATTTGACATGGAGCTTAGAGACAAATAGATCATAATGTATGTCATTTTGTAGCCGAGATGAGATCTAACTGGCCCTTTGTCACTCATATTGTGGAGAGATGGATATCACCTTCAAGAGGATTTGACCTATCCTCACTACTTTAGGTTGTGTCTCTTCAACTAGGGTGAGAGGATCCTTAGTATAACCTCTGTTTGATGAAGGAGATGGAGATATCCTTCTTTTGCACATATTTTATAAAGAAAACCATGGGAAAGTATGATCAATACTCCATAATTTAACTCTCAAGAGTTGAACTTGGGTCAACGCATGGTGTTATGTCCCACTTGTTGTCCTGAAAATGTGAGTAGGGAAGGTAAATGGGTGGTATCCAAGGTGGGTTCGCGCGAACACCCGTTCGCGCGAACACGTTTCGGGCGAAGAGACACGCAGGCCATTATCTTGCCGCGTGTTGCATTTGATTTGGTTCACGCAAACCCCTTTCACACGAAGGTTGTTTGTGTGAACCCCTATTATATAGTGGAGGGCGCCATGGGAGGAAACCATTTTCCTCCGTCCGGCATCCTTCATGTAAAGTTTGTGCCCATGACCGACCAGAGCCGAGAGCCCACCACACCAGCGAGCCCACCAGTGACGAAGCCCAACAACGATGCCCACCAATGACGAGCCCAGGTATGTTATCCATTTTGATATTATAGTGGGCAAAAAAATGAAACCCATTTTTTAGCAAAATCGTAGCCATTAAAATACCATTTTTTGTAAAACCCTGGCTCATTTTTTTGGTAAAACCCCATTTAAAATCTTAGAAACCCTAGCTCGTTTGAAGAACCCTAGCTCATTTGATTTGCTGGTGTAATGTTTTATTAAATTTAAAATATACCTTCTGTAGAATAATGGTGCTCTGAAGACTGTAATTTCTGCTCTAATGATATATTAAATTTAAAATATACCTTCTGTAGAATAATGGTGCTCTGAAGACTGTAATTTCTGCTTGTATTAAAAACGGATATATTTGTAATGTACTCTATTTTTTCCTTTTAGTCATTGATCCAATACTGTGGAGTTTGTCTCAGTCTGTGTATCTTCATGAAGACTTGTATAGTGTGATTGCAAAGCTTACTTTGAGAGTTGATTGTGATTATTCTTTTTGATAACATGAGGAGGACCCAGAGAAATGATTCATTTGCATTTGTGGGGGGATTTAAGTCATTGTTTTGAAGTGTGGATAATTGAAACTTTAACTAAATTGTTATCTACAGAGTAAGGTAGGTGAGTTGTATGTAAGTTACGGAGATTTCATGTTAAGTATCTAACTTTGATTGCTCGAGATTAAAGAATGGATCAATAAAGTGATGTGGGTTGAATTAAGAGATTTGACAAAGAGAAATTGGCATTTTACAAGCTTTTTAGCTCTCCCAAGTGTGTTAGGAACCCTAACTAGAGTTTGCAAAGAGCTAACTTTTGAGACCCTTAGACTTGTTTTCAAGACCTGTAATTTTGAACAAATTTGGTGCAGGGGTTATAGAAATTTTCAGTATATATTTCTTATATGAACACTTACCTCCTAGATACATGTCCTCTTGAAAGAGATTCCAAGGCTTGTTTGAACTGACTCACACTTCCCTTGTACTAAGGATCTCCTTTATGAAGTTCAATAGCACCATTTCTATGCTCCAAACACCTTGAGGTCCATTGATATCTAACACATACTCATAAGAATACTAATATCTATATGAAGGGAAAACCATGAGATACCCATACCTTGGTTGTTGATTATGACTCCCTTGTTCATAAGCCTCCATCATCCAACATACCCTTCCTGGCCTATTTTGACCATCCCACACACTCTGATCCTTTAGAAAATCACTAAACAGGTATACCCTTACCAATGTAAGACTAGACCTAGGTAGGCCTCTTGGTCTAAGTTCTCAAAACAATATGCAGATTCATGATTCATCCCCAACACTCCTATAACACTTCATCTTACCCACTACAAGGCCTTTAGACCCTTCATTTGACTCTACACTTTCTCTTCATACTAGTTCTCCAATTAGGCCTTGGTTTCCTACTAGCCCTTCCCCCAAGAAAACTCTATAGTATCTCAAGATCTCCTGAAAAAACTATGTCACTTCTCCAGTTATTTGGAGACCCTTTACCCCCTTAAAAATGTACACAAATTCTATAAATTCCTACCATCATTTACCAAGCATGCAGTTGTTTGTGCTCCCATCATGCAGAGCCTTCCTATCAAATTGCCAAGGTCTTCCAAACGGTGTATGCCATACATCCATGGGATTATATCACACATCACTTCATCATCATACAACCCAATATCCCTTCAACAACCAAGACATCTTATATGGATTTAGATGTGTAAATTTCTCTAGAACAAGCTTCTCTACCCTCTCGTTGGTCACAAGATTTTCAAGGCTATTGCTATCAATAATCACCTTACAATACTTAACTCTAGCTTTGCATACAGTTCGTAGGCTTCAATAATACTCGCTTCATCATATGAGCTACCCCTTTACTTTAGTTTGTGCCCTATCAGGGCTTCCTCAAAACTGCATTTCACTCCCCCATACCCTTCAAGGGATCCTCGGACTACGATACCAAAGTTAGCGTAAGAAAACTAAGAAAGAAATAAGAAGAGAAAATCTGCACGGTGCGAATGGGCGTGGACAGGAATTTTTTTATGAAGAGGTGGTTACAAACAATTTTCAGTTTTCATACGGTTAGAGACAGTTCCTAACTATTTAAGCTGTTGATTATTAGTGTAAATATTCAAGTGGATGCTTTGGAAATCTATCCGAGGTGAAGTGCTTTCTTTAGGATGACTCTTGAGTCCTGTGTAAAGAGAGATATTAATGTTACAATTTTCCATTCTTTACCACATCTTTTTATTATTATTATTATTGTAACATGTCATTGCCTTTCTGATGAATATATCAAAAACATTGCAGGAATCTCTCAAGAAAATACTTGTGCCACCCTTTTTAGTTTGTTGTTTGAAGCTAGAGGTGATTTGGAAGGGGCATGTCATTAGTTAGTTCTTGTATAGAAACAATTTCTAGTACTTACGGGGCAGATAAGATGGGAGGATTACTTCAGCCTGTTGATGAGATCCTTCCGATACATGATTTCAAGAATGACACTAACCAAATCCTTACACAACTAATTCACTCTTTATTGGACAATTTTTTTCTTTGCTGATTGAAATTCATCTCTTAGTGAGAATTAGAAGAGCATGACCTTCAAACAGAGCACGAAGAAATAGTAAGGGATGGAGGAGAGATGGATTCAAGCAAGAGCTATGATAAAAAAAAATTTGATTCCCTGGAATAAAAAGATGTCCATAAAGTGTGTGCTTCCCGAGATGAATAATATCATAAATTCTAACTCGAGATCTCGATAAATCTTTCATCAACCTCACTGCAGTAAGTTTGTTGAAACTTTTGCTTAAGAATAGAATGAAATCAGCAAATTGCTTCCAATATGAAAGAGACAAAGGATACCAACTCTTATGAGAGTTCGCAACTGATCGATTGCTCAAAATATTGCATTCCATAGACATGATGATGCATTGCGAGATCTATTTGGCACAATACTCAAAGAATTCATGATCCAAAACAAAAAATTGAAGTTGAAGTTGTGTCATGAAATTTATCTTTACGGTCTTGGCCTAAGATCTTTAGGTCCACAATATTTGATTGTTTTTGTTTAAGGTTTGTTTGAGGATGGTTTGGATGGAGAAAAGATTGGTAGGAAAACTGATTTTAATACTAAGGGCTAGAATCCTTAAGATCATTTTTCTCTTATAAAAATTGAATGAAGGTTCAAGTTGATGATAATACAGATGGATCCAATAGGTATATAATTACAGTATTCACACTGAGACTTCTTGAAAACTAGGTAGCATATATGGTATGTAGGTATGACATTTATTTTGAGGGGCTTAGGCACAGCTACAAACTTGCAGATAAAGTGGCCTGTACAGGCATACCTGCTAAGGTAGCTTGAAAACCATATGAAATAACTAAAAGTAGATAGGAATGATCACCACCTATGTTTCCAGGAAACGGAAATGGGTTCGAAACGTGGAAACGCCCATTTTCAAAGGAAAAAAACCTTGGGTACAAAATGTTATGTGAAACGTCCTGTACAATATATATATGCATAGAACTCATTTTCAAAATTTTAGTCCATGGAGCATAAGAGATAAAGCATTCAAAATATTTTGTATTCATTGAAGTTCTAAAGATTCATCATTCAACATGGTTACAATTTCAATGTTTCATATATACATGATTATAATCTAGATTTTCTTCATAATCATCTATTGTTTCAAAAATTATTGTTGTAACCCACTTCATTGTATTCATTTGATTTAGGATTCCAATTGAAAATTCTATTCTAAGGAGCAGTAATACACTGAGTCAAAACTTGCTTTCTAGCTTGGCATTTATTGGTTTCTACTAGATTCTTCCTACTTTCTTTGGATTACTATTCTGACCCAAACTATCTTTAGGATTTTTTAATGTGACTCCTTATTAGTATAGTTTTAATGTTATAAGACTCTACAGCTGAGCACATTGTAACTTAAACCTGGGTTTGGAAAATTTTTACGAGCGTAAATATAGGCTATATTTGAAAAGATTAAGTGGAGTGACACAACAACAAACTGGAATAAACTCCTTCTTATAATATGTAAGACACGAAACGTCCTGAAAAATTCTTGGAAATGCCGAAAACTTCCTGAAAATGCCGAAACGTCACCGGCGTTTCGAAACTTCCCAGATGTTTTTGGGACATTTCCAAGGCGTTTCGTACCCATTTCCGTACTGAAACATTTCAGGGTGGATACGAGGGCGTTTCTTGGCAACAAAGGTCACCACATAATAATAAATATCCATGTTAGATTCTTTTTTGGAACTCCAACAACTCTATGTGAATTATAAGTATGGAGTTATATCATATTCTATGAAATGTTTGGATTATCCGTTGAGATTTCACTGTTAAGCCATTTTAGGAATTTTGTATTATTGATAAAATTTATCATTTGATTCTTTTGACAACATCTACTCTAGCTATGAGCATACTCATGGCCGAGAAGCTATGGTGTAAATATTACATGTACATTTTTAATTGTTAAGAAATTTCTGACTAATGCGTTGATGAACAAGCAGAGACATATTTTCCCCCATTAGTGACACACTTGATTAATGACAGTGATAGTGACAGTGAGCTTTGGGCTATGATAGGATATATGTCTTGAAGGAGGTGATTGGATGTGTGAGCCAACGGTCGTTTCAACAGAAGCTAAAATTCAGTCTCTTGTGGTCTAAGTGTGAGAAAAACAGCTATGATGTCCTGCTGCATAGGTATGTTCTATTCTCCATGTTGTAAAAGCCTTTGATTTCACAAAGAATTTTAGGTATAAACTACATGCGGATATGTGTGAATCTTGATTTAGGTAAACCTAAATCTGGGAGGGATAGAATGAGAACAAACCATTGACTATTAAATTGTCACGAGCAAGGTCATTGAGTCTTCCTTTTCAATTGATTTGTGTAGAGTAGTTATCACAATTTTTATTCGTCTTGCAATCTCAAAGATCATTTATGAAGAACATGGGAGTGTATGACTGGATCTGCAGTAACATTTCACTTGAATTTAATAAGGGCTTGCAATTCCATCTTTGTCAAAGCATGTGTGTAACCACATAAACTTTGCAAGAAACTTTATGACATGGCGTTTTAACTTCTAAGTGCAAGTTGGTGACTTCTTGGACTATTCTTGAGTGAGCAAAACTTATCTTCCATTTTCGCTCCCTTTTAATTTGAGAGGATGCACCAACCACAACGATAAAGACTACCATTCAGATCCGAAGATTGACAAAGATCTCGAGGATTTCAACTTTAAGAGTTTTAGGCCATTATGAACCTTTTCATATCTCAAAGAAAGTCTGAGAGCATGAATGGTGAACAACAAAAGGAAGGTTGAATGAGGAAAACCCTATGATGAGATTTCCTATTCTTACGTTAAAGTATCCTTCATGACCTCATACTTATTTTTAATAAATAACGGCAATGAGACTATCTTGAAGAACAATGTTAATTTTTGTGTTGGAAATCGCAGTTATCCAAAGAGCTTCTTTCCATTGAAACAACTCCTCCACCCCTTGTTGCAAGAAGGCAAGCAACAATTATTTCAAAAATTCAGATGGATCTCTATGCAGGAAGGATCCCAAATTTATATTTGAGTGTTCTATTACATAGCTTTGATTGATCTACTTCACAATAGGGTTGGACTTTTGTGGGATTCTCAGTAGTAGAATACATTGTGATTTTCTTAGAGAGGCATGCAAAACTTGTTACTTTGTTTAGCTCTATTATTTTTAATCTTCTGTTAGTATGTTTGTTTGTTTGTTTTGCTTTCTATAGTGTAAACCTTAAGAGGGGGTATAAGCATATAAGGCTTACAATTTATTATTTAGTCATTGTTAGTTATGTATTGACTTACGAATAGTTGTCACCACTTCAACCATTTTGTAACTATATCTTCAATAATAAAATGATGGACACACAACTTACAATGTGTCCATTCCAGCTTTCTCTTCATTCCTTCTTTGTTCACATATTCCAACACAGACCAACTAGAGGCGAAGTGCTAGATTGAGTGGTGCCCATATCAGTTGCATCCAAGCCCCTTAATTCCACATCATGTTAGAAAAATGACAAATAAGTCTAATATTACCGCTTCTTCCTCTATTAATGCCAATATTGACGCAAATATATATAATATTCATGACATTTTCTATATTCATGGTGATGCTACAAATGTAAACAAAAATATTGTTATCATTGAGACAATGTCTAAACATGAGGATGACCCATATGAGGGGAATGTTTCCAACCACAATGAACTGGTAAGGAACAATGATTTGTCATTTAACAATGCAACCCTATGGATACAATTACTTAGACATTGTTATTCGTCATGATTTATCACATCACATATCTATTTATACATGCATTGGCCTTCTACATTATACATGAGTTAGCTCTAGGACATACACACTAGAAATTACCAAAGAGTCAAGACACAAACATGTTGCACGAATCTTTGATCCTATACACAAGGGATAGCCTGTTCGCCATCAGGGGTAATACCTACACTAGGGACATTCACACAGAGATTTTCAGGGTATATCTTTTGTTTTCTCTAGTCCCTTGCTGATATAGAGTTACTGACTGAACGCCTTGTACTAGCTTATACTTTATGACATGTGTTACTACGGATATTGTATTGTGATTTACTTGATGATGACATTGCTTGCTTATATGTATTGACATTGTTTTCTCCATGCTTACTAAATGTTGAGCTATTGATTATGACATGGTTCTGCGCTACGCTGATTTTCATAGATTCTTGTGTGCTTTTACACTAATTTCTTTTATATGATTTCATGTATCCCGACTAATATGTATTATGTACAATCGTATTACACTTGCTCGCTCTATGCTTCTCTGGTGACCATATGAATTTGTATGTTCTATGCTTCACTAATTGTTATATGACACTTGTATGCCCCATGCTTCATTGTTTGTTGTATGAAACTTCTATGCGCTATGCACCATTTTTTGTTGTATAACACTTGTTTACTCTAATGCTTATATGTGATTGCATGATTCTTGATTTCTATGTTGCTTTATATGATTGTATGATTTTCGATTGCTCTATGATTTTGTGCATGACAAGAAGATTCTTGCATACTTTATGTTTCTTGCATGATTATTACTAATATATGTGTTGGTCGAGTTGTCATGTCGGTCACGTTAACAAATTAGTCAAATGTTTTGTGGCAGATGCACTTTCGTATCGTGTGTCATCGTGTCATGGCACGTGTCGAAGGATCCTTCGTTTTACCTTTTGTCTTCTATGAGTTTTATTGTTATGCTTGAACTCGATTATTTATTTCGGCTTCTAACGATATTCGCATTGTTAATCCCTTGGATGACACAATCTATATTTTTTCTATAATGATTATATCATGATTTATGCAGACTTATCCATGTGTAGTATGGTGCTTGATATGATTTATCTTGCTACGCACAATGCATTTAACCAACATTATTTTGAGATGAGTCATACGCAAGGGGCATCTCTCACCTCAAAAGTGAGGCATATTGTAATCTTGTTCAAAAGTTCACACAAATTTCAGCTGAGAGTGCACAAATTCAATTAGATTAGTGATTTTCTTACACATTCAATCGAGTAGTGACATTTTACACACTTTTTGTATCAAATCCTATTCGTAATCACGATTTTCAAAAGAGTTTTATCACATATACAAAGTTAACACTTGGCCTCAACAACAAACAGTTAAACTTGGCCTCAATAACCCAAAATGTTTCTCTTTTATGACATGACATGCTACTAGCAAGACTATTAAGTTAGTAGGTTGTTCATGCTATCAGCAATGAAGGCTATTAAGTTAGCAAGTTGTTTAGCCACGCAAAGCTATTGAGATGGCAAGATGTTCATGCTATTGGAAAGGCTATTAAGTTTGCAAACGTTTTATGTTACCAAGCAAAGCTATTACATAAGCAAAATTTCAACACTCACTTAGCATGGGAGCAAGCCCTCTGTCACTATTCGTAATTCAATGGTGAATTGGGGATGACCAGTTAGGTGTAGTCATTTTTGTGCACATTTCACTTTACTACAAGCTTTCAATTTAAAGTTTTAAAATTCAATTTACAAGTTTATATACATAATTATCAAGCATTGATATACGTGTCTTTGTCATGTGATTGCAGGTTTCGTGTGGAGTGGCACAAACATTCAGGATTTTACACAACCACCCTATGATCGAGATGTGAGGTTTGCATTTCCTTATTCTTTTCTTTTAATCCAACATTTTTGATGGTAGATTAAAAAGAGGGCAATTTTTAGTACCCTAAATTTGGTCTGGGGACTTGCCAATCTAGCATTTACACTTATTCTGATATACACTATATCTACACATTATTGACCAACTAAAGGCACCTTCCTACTCTATCCCGCACCCTGTATCCACTAGACAACAACCACTCTCCAGCTCAGCTCCTCGAAATTAGGATACTTGTTGAACATTTACAAAGACCTCCATCTATCTCAAACTTGATTTTTGTCACACCTTAGACACTTTCATAGGTCTTAGACAGATTCAACTCTAAATTTGTCCCCCGCACTTTAACAGAGACATTTTCGAAAGGGTTAATTACCTTAATCAGCCTAGGCCGATTTTTGGGAACGATTGGGTATCGGGAAAAGTAACGAAATGTTAACTATAAATACAAATGTACACTAACATATAAGGAGCATCTAGGCATCTTTGGGAATACCCTACATTAGTTAGAGCAAGTCATCTACACATTTGAAGACAACCAAGCACAACTTAGATCACACATGCTAAGCCTAATTCTAAAGTACAAAAATCCAAAGTGCATGTTGTCAAGTGTTAAGGCCAAATCAAAAGATTGTTTTCTGTTATATACTAGACTACATGGATACGGGTATGGGTACAGTTTAAATATGCTGAAATGAAAATTTTAAAAATCTTGGGTACGGTAAGCTTTTGGGTATGTTTTGTGTGTGTGTGTGTGTGTGTGTGTGTGTGTGTGTGTGTGTGTGTGTGTGTAAATAGATAAATATGTATATAAATTATAAATTTAAAGAAGCATTTGCATACTTATTGAAATTTAATTCTCATACATTGCATACTTATTGAAATTTAATACTCATAGAGTCATACAACTTAAAAGTTAAAATCATTCATAGAACATGAAAACAAATTTGAAATTTCCAATACTTTGAGAATTGAGACTTGAGTTTGTATTGATTCATAATTATTAATGTTCAAAACATGATAATAAATTAAAATAACATAATACATTCAAGTTTAAAATTAGAAATAGGATACTTTAAAATTAAAAAAATTGCATATTTTTAAAGTTTTATTGAGTTGTCTTTTAAAAAAGACATGTTGAGGTTATGGTATGGTTGGAGTACGTACCACACGGTGGTAGGTACGCTATGTGCACGGAAAAAACAAGATAATATATCATTCAATGTAGCGTACCCTATTACTATGGGTGCGTACCTAGTCGTATCCACAATGTACCGGTCCCCGATATGTTTCAGTGCCGTACGAGGACCTCCAGGACGTTTCCATGCAATCTAGGTTATATATTATGCTGTATCTCATCATAGGTTTGGATGAGATACATGTGGCTTGATCTCTCTTCAAAGTAGTGGTATGCAGCGTAGCACTCATCGCATCAACAGGGGTGTGGTGAGGCAACCCAGCCCAATCATGCTAACTCTTTTTCAGGTCAAACGCACAAAGCTAGGGTGTGAATTAAGAATAAATCATATCAAATCTAGACACACTCATCAGAAGAGTACAGATCAGAAAAGCAAAAGTGACACAACCAAACATGCAAAAAAAGTGCAAGCAAGTAAAAATATAAGGAGGACAAGTTCAGCGATGGTACCATCCATCCTCCTACATACCCGTCTAAAACACATTTGCAAGTCTTGCAATTTACTAAGAAGATTAACAATAGTCTAATCCACCCCTGCACATAATCTAAGCACTCTATCACCCCTTTTGTCTATGCATTTTGGTTCCTCTCTCTAACCCTAATTATACTTTGTCAAATTTTAGTTAGTGTTTCAAGATTTATAATAATTTAGGACATGTTAAGGATCACTCTTTATTAGTTACAAATTATTCATTTCAAGTAATAGGTAAACTAAGGAGAAAACCTAGTTTAGGTTATTATATAGTTTCCTAATTACGCGTACCAAAATTTATTGTGTGATGTTGTGTAGAACTCAACGATATGTGCAATATGTTTCTTGCATTTGATTAGATGGGAAATTTTTTAATTTATGTGATTTGTAATGTATGTAATTTATTTTATTTTGTAATTTATTTTCTATATTAGTTGCGTTGAAGCTTGAAAATTTCATATTTCGTTTTCATTAATATATGAGAATATCTTAGGAATTTTTTAATTAAAAGTACTATTAATTAGAATTTTACTTTCATTTTTTTTAATCATGGCTTTCTAGAACTCCTAATTTGTTTGAGAGGACCATTTTAGAGATTGCAAATTGCAATCTATTCTAAAAAATCCAACTAGGTTGGGAAGTATAAAGCCCATTGCGAAAAAATCTTGGTTGATCTTTGTAGAATAGAGACAAGTTTGAAAACATATAATCCATTTGATTATGAATCAATAAAAATTTTTATGGATTCACTAATATCAAGTGTCTTAGGAGATGTAGGTTATAATGAGATTACATCACGACTTTCCGATAAGGAAGTCATTAAGAGGTCTTGTTGGAGTTTTTATGCGAGATAAAAGAAAATAAGGGTATATTATGTAAACAAATGTTCATGTCCCCTATGTGTCCCTTTTATTTATCCTAGATTTGTGGCCTCTCAAGGCCAATTTCCAAATAATGACCAATTACCGTGTAATGCCCCGTTTGGCGGTAAACCCTTTTCGAAGGTTGATTGGGCTAGTAACTTTCCTTGAAGCCATTTCCATCCTGCTCCTATTCGTTGTCGAGCCAAGGACTTTAACCCATCGACAAGGGTTGATGAGTTCGGACGTTTGGTTTATTATCGCTTGGGGTTCGGTTTTGTTATGAGTTGGGATAGAACCCACTGTTAGTTGCAGAGAATTAAAAGACTGAGGTTTTTCGACTTGCTTTAGCCCAATGAATAAACTTGTTACTGAGTTACTGTTGGAGATGTTCTGGTGACTCTGGTAAATTTGGATTATATACACTTTTTTTAAGTATCTGTTGTTGCGTACTTCATTTACATGGGATTATATTTTAAAAATAAAATACCCAGAAGACATGGGTGTAGAACGATATATGTATTTTTACACTAGTAAATCGAATCCTTAGATTCGAGTGTGTGGCTTCAGTTCGCATTATGCAATTTTTGTGTGGCATGCACCCAATCGGCATTGGTCTAAATGATAATCTGGGTGTACGAGTTAGTTGTTTGCGTGGTGGATGTTGACTCGCCCTTGTGAAATAGTTGTTTAATGGCCATGTGCTTGGTCCATGATGCATTAAGAAGCAAAATATAGGTGTGTGGCGCAGGTTGGAGGGGACGTGGTTTTAAAGTCAAAATTCCATCTGTTTGTGCCTAAGGACCTACTGTCCCTCACCCCCCTTCCTGCCTTCTAGACTTGGTACGTGGCCATCCCCCACTGGCCTTACCTCTGCCCTGCCAGCCCCACCTCCTTTAATTCCTTTGATTTGCAAATTTCTTGCGCCCTGTGCTACCTGCTCCCTTTGACCTGTTCTGGCCGCGTGAACAAGGAGGAGTGTTTTTGTTGGGATTTGAGATGAATTGCTTCAGCGTGTTCTAGACAGTGGATTCATTGATGGTGAAATGAAGGTCTGTCACCCTGATATTGCGTGGGTGGGTGTGGATTCTCAAATTCGTGCTGTACAGGCAGTTTCAGTGGAGCGTAGAACTGAAATTTCTCCCAGGAAAGTGCCGTGAGGAAGTGGTTCGCTATATGCAGCAGCTACAGGGTAGAGAAGTAAACTTACCTCAGAAAATCAGTGGCCTCCAGGGAGAGTAAGTGTGCATTTGCTGCAGGAGGTGATCCCAAGGAACCGTTGGTGCTGAACCTGATGTTCTGGTTGCACGCGACCACAGTCGTGATCAGTGGTTGCAAAATCTTGCAGCTGTAGTAGAAGGACGAGATAAAGTTTTAGTTGAGCTGTCTTGCCTTTTCATTTTGGAAAGTCGCTTCTGTCCAGGTGGTGAATTTAACATGGAAGAAGCTCGATCAAATCTTGAAGGCAGTTTTAGGGTTTTGAGTAATCTTTCAAAGCTGCACCGGATTTTTGAAATCACAAAAGGAACTAAACTTTTGAAGTTCAGTGGTAAGGATGTTGAATACTTTTCTCAGTGGTTGAGCAAGCAGTATGAGTTGTCTTTTTTTTGTGCAGAGTTTATGTTTTGAGGTTTTCAACAAATTGGTTAATCAAACAAGAATGGAACTATTTGAGTAAGGCTACTCTTCCATCATTATGCATAATCAAACATGAAGGAGATCCTCAATGTGCTCAAAGCCTTTTCAAAAAAAAAAAAAAAAAAACAGAGGTCTGTATCAGTTATTCAAGAAACCAGGTAAAAGTTGAGTCTATAACAGCTTAAAGAAGATGCTAAAGCTCTGGAATCTTGCATAATGGCAACATTATCTTCATGAAGTTTGAATCACAGTCGGGTAGACACTAAAGACAGGTATATCTCAATAATGGGAGGTAAATGTTGTTCACGCTTCTAAATTCAAACTTGGGTCAGTGTTAGAGAAGCTGATGAGTCTCTATTGAGCTCTAATTCCTCAAACATGCTCCTAGCTTGATGAAGAAGTGCAAAAGATAGTTCTTGTCTTTTGACATTCCTGTCTCTTGAACTTGCTAGGAAAGGTGAACTGACCTTCTTGAGTTTTCAAGATTGAAAGGTCAACTTAGGAAGTTGAAGGGGTGGCTCGAGGTTCTTTTGAAGAGTGAGTTAGTGTTGTGTGGAATCATGAATAAATAGATAAGAAAGGTGTTTGAGAATTGGACTGAGAAATATAGAAAATACAAGAGTTGAGAGTGAATGAGTGCAGATAAAGAAAAAGTGAACTGATTCAGTGAGGGTGTTACCAGTAGACCTGATGAAATTTATTTACAAAGATCCCACTTGTTTTACGATGTAACCCATGGAAGAGAACCTCATAGAGGCCGATCTGTTTCATATCAGAATATTCATGAAGCACGTTTTGCTTTGCAATTTTATGAGCTGCTTCAACGAGTCACTAAGTTGGCAGGCATAAAGTTTTCTATTGGAATTATCACCTTACAAGCTACCGCTGAAATGTTTGCACCGAGAGTTTGATGCTGTCCTCAAACCTGATGGAGGAAAAGGTTATTTATCATTACGGTAGATGCCTTCCAGAGCCAGGAGCGTGAGGTAATCATTATGTCTTGTGTCCGAGCTTCAAATCATGGGGTTGGGTTGTAGCTGTTTTTCACCGCGTGAATGAGGCGCTAGCACGAGCTCGCAGAGCACTTTGGGTTAAGGGCAAGCAGCGGCATTGAAACAATCATATGCATATGGAGATGGCGTTTTAAACCAGGCATGTTAAACCTGCCCTTGCAATCTTCTGCTACCCTTTTATTATGTCATGAATTGAATGTCCTTCTATTTTCTTTTATCTATTATGGCATTTAGAATGGGCTTCTGCTTTTTCCTTGCTCCTCAATTAATTGCTCTCTGGCTTCGAAAATGGTATTTTGTAGCATAAAATTATTTCACAATGGACAAAATGAATGAACTAGGTAAACAGTAAAACTTAACCTTTGTTTATGTTATTAGTTACTGCAATTGTCTGATCAATAATGGTAATTTATGAAAAGCTATCTCAAACCGATTACAATTCTAATTCCATTTTTAAAAGAAAAATGGCTAGGTTGCTTTATGACTGCCTGATAATGCTTTTATTCTAAATGGATGTAATAGTGAAAGGCAGAAATTAAAATTGTAGAGTTTTCTCTTTCTTGGTAAAGTGTATGATGTTATAGACATTCTATGTAAATTATCTTCCTTGTGAATCGAACTCTGTAGTAGCAGATGTTTTCTTTGGAGCGACTATGAGGATAGGTCGAGTAGACTGTCGTGAGATAGATGGGTATACCCAAGCTATTCATATGTTGTTTTAGAGACGGAAGAGAAGGCATAGTTCGTAGGAAGAGTATTTTGCTTTGTACTTTTCCCCTTCGCTGACTGTTAACCTTGTGATTGGTGACTCGAGTTGGGTCACGGTAGAGGATCTTGTGTCGATTCACTTATATTTTCAACAGACTATCCCTTGCTTGTTTAAATTCAAGTATCGAATGAAATGGGTTTCTATTAAATCCATTTTGTAGCTTAGCAAACCTTCAATAATTCAGGTAGGGACTTTCTGAGTAAGTGTTGACTGAGGCATGTGTGAAAATAGAATGGTTATCTTTCTTCGAATTGGGTTAGACTTGTATGAAAATGAAAAAAGTATGAATCGACTCAGTTACATAGTTTAGTGAGCTAAGTCCTTAACTCTTACAATGATCATACGAGGGGTGGATTACGGGTTTATTGCTGATTATGTGATGTAAGATAATAACAACCTTTGGTGAAAAGACTTCTTCTTGATCCTTGCCTGTGTAATCCAACCATAGTTGTTGTATGTAATTTTAGTTGGATAGAATCTAATTTATTTAACTTCTTGATGAAAAATAATTAGGTTCGGTGAGAATTGCTTGGTATATTGAACCTTCAGATTTAGTTATAGTGTTGTGAGTATTATATGTATGTTGGTTTATTCAGCCGAGTGAAGTTAACTTTAATCTTTGACTGATTTGTGTTTATATATGGTTGGGGCCTATATTCTTCCTAAAACATGGATGTGCGTTAATGCAGTCTTGTTAACAAGTAATTTTGAATATGTTAAGTCATTTGACCGATCTTTATCTTTTTGGTTAATAATAATAGAATGATGTTTGGGTGTTAGATTTCAATCACGTAATCCATAGGATTACTTGACTGAAATCTCAATACTCTCAGCCTTGTTGTCTTCACCAATAAGGTCTCACCTTGATTATCTTTGGAATATCTCTCTCACTTGAATATTGGGATTCCTCCTTGTTGGCTGGTATAAATCTCTTCATCTTGTGAAACATATTGATTAGTGGTTTGTGATTTGATCCATTCTTGAGTTTAGAATTTTACTTTCATGATATTATAAAATGTTAGCTTACTGTTGCAATGGGTAGTCTTAACATGCTCAGTTCTGTCTAAATAATTCCGACTCTAGTTAATATTTGTGCGAGATGGATTATGCGAGTAGATTAAAGAAAGAGTGTAAAGGTTTCATCGTACCATTTATGAAATTCCTTGTAAAAATGTCCAATGCATTGTAAATTGTGTAATAGTGATTGTAAAGAGAGTTTAGAAGACCTCTTGCCTTGGGTTGTTCGAAGGATTGCGTGAAGATGTTATTTGTCCTTTTTGTAATTTGGCTAGTAACTTATCTTTGTGGGAAATGTTATTCAAACTTTCACTGGCATAAGCATTGTAAAACTTGGATCTTGAGAATTAAGTGTTAATTTAAATCTTTCTGAGACTCTGTATTGATGTGTTATATGTAAGTCGTAATGGGGTGGTTTTCCTTACAGAAGTTACCTAAAAGTTTTATTCAAAGAAATACGTTGTGGTTTAGATCCCCTTGAAAACAACATTGCCTTAAGTAATCAAGAGTGAGACTATCCTTGCAAAGTGATTCTATATAGCGTGTTATCCCTAACTGAACTAGTAAAAAAAAAAATTACTCTTTTTTTTTTGGTGAACGCTAAAGACAAGCTTAAAGGAAAACAATGGTTAGTTTATAATAAGATTTAACAAGTAAGAGAAGAAAATTTTGAAACCACTCAATTTATCTCTCAGCCTATTTAAAAGTAAGTGGCTTCCTCTGGATAAGCTCTTTCGGTGAAGCCTAAGTAAGAGCGCTAATAACTACGTATAAAACCACGAGCTTCTATTAAACCTCAGAATGAACTAATGTCGTCTTAAGGGTGAATTCATTTGACCTTCTTCCTTTAAATTTATCCAGGGTGTCTTATCAAAATAAATAACCTCCAATCATTTCTTACTGTGGCTTGCCCTAGCTGTGAGAGTATCAGTGGTTGGTCTTCTATGTTGTTCGTTAAAAAAAAATATTGTCCTTGATAGGTGTGGACGTTTCCGTGCTGCTTTTATGGCCATCCTTGTATCGAGTTGTTCACAGAGTTAGTTGTAACCTTGGTGACGACATGTTGCGCCATGTTATGTGTCAAGCAAGTCAAAAAAAAAATATCTTTTTCCTGTGTTGTTCGTGTTGTGATTATTTGGCTGCCGATTGTTGACGCGGCGGCGATGTACACTTGCAAGGCCACAACCATTCTTATCGAGCTTTTAGGATGTCGCAAAGATTTTGTCGTTATGAATGCACATGAGGCTACTATCGAGGGTCACTACTAGAAGTAGGATCATTTATCCACATGGTTATCCACAAAATATTAGTTTTGTAGATGAAATGTGAATTATCAACATTATATAATTTTTTTGTATAAATATAATGTAGATATTCCACAATTATGAAAGTCAAATTTCAAATTGTGGAATATCAATATTCTTAGAACCATTTTGTGGATAAATCACATTTTCTATGGTTTAAAGAAAATAGACTTTTGAAATTACAATTATGAATAATGTACACAACTTACATATATTATAGCATAGTTTAAATTTTATACACTATTGTAAGGTTTAAACAAAAAACAATACTATATGAAACTCTTAATTTCCATTAAATGCAAAAAAATATTTACTTTGAACAATTGAAAAAATTATATCTAGTTGTTGATAATCGACACTATACAATGCACATATTGGAAATGAAAAAAACTAATTCTATACCTATCATAAAAATCCACACTAGAATATTTTGAACATTTTTATTATAAATAAAATTAGTTGTGAACATTTATACAAAATATTATTCATTGATTGTTTATGACGTCAATTATGAAAACTTCATATTAGTGTTAGTTTCAAATATTTTAAAACAATTATAAACATTCTAAAAAATACTAAATACAAAAAATGATAAATAATATATATCACATATAAAAAACAAATATTGATAAAATATAAAATTATAACATATTATTTAGAAGAATCATAGATAATTTTTTAAATTTAATATAACAATATAAATAATTCATATGATTAAAAATATTTTTTATTCTATTCTATATAAGAAATAAATATTATCAATATTATTCATATCATTAATAACAAAAATCTATATGCATAACTTACAATTCATTAATGTAAAAAAATATGTACAAATTTATATAAATAAATAAAATAATCTTCTATTAATTTAATTGTTTTAATATTATATTGATATTCAAAAATAAAATTATATTCACTCGTATGATTTTTCCACAATTACTGAAATTTATTTATTATAATAAATATAAACATATCGTAAATTTTGAAGAAAAAATAAAAAATAAAATAAAAATATTGAAAAATGAAAACTAGCCATAAAAATGTGGCACTTATTATTCGAATCCCATTATTTCAAAACTAAAAATATTTATAAAACAATGATAACTATTTTTTAGCTTGAACTAGCAGTTCTCATTATATATTATTTACTATATTGGGTAGTCCACCTAACCATGCATTTAAAGATGCCTTTGATTTTGGCATATATATATCCATGAATGGACCTTTTCTACCTCAAAGAATATATTACGGCTTAAATTATGCACATTAGGTTATCAAGTAGAATTCAAATTTTATAAACTTTCTTTTGTATAAAGAGTGCACATTGAAATCAATAGATGTTCAGAAGGTAAAATCAATAGAATTTATTGAAAGGTATTTTTTATACGAACTTTTAGCTTCAGTTCTGCATTTTTTACATTTCTTTCTCTTGCAAGTTAGAAACAAAAATAAGTTGCAGATAAACATCGAGAGATAGAATGATTAGTTGTTAAAAATGAATGGTATTGATATTTTATTGTAAATATTGTTTTTGAAATAAAAATTTTATTTATGGCAATTGAAACTCATTCAAAAAATTGTTTGAATGGAGAGTTTTAAGATGTTGCTAGTAAACTTCAATGGATCTGAAATTGCAGTCATGGATTTAAACACACAATACCCATATCAGATTTAAATCTAATAAAAAAGAGGGATTTGAGAGTTATCTGTATTTTTGTGCTCTATTTGGAAAACATATTTTTTCAAAACTGATTCACAGATACGAAAGCAATTTTTTTATAAATGTATGATTTAAAATAGAGTTTTAAGAGTTATTATCTATTAAAATAAATAATTTGTAAAGTTTGTAATTATTTAATATTTCTTACCGTAAGTAACAATTCTCTCAATCTTATTTCAAATGTAGGCATTTCTAGTGTTATTTTTACAATTTAGCAATAATTAATATAGCTACAAAATTACAACTTTTACAATAATAGCGTTATATTCTGTTAATGTTGTATTTTGTATATTATATTTTTGAACAAAAAGTAGTTGAAAAACATAAACCATAAAGTATGTAGTTTACTCTACAATATTTTGTTTGGAATCTTTGGATATATTCGGTTTTCCATTTAAAGCTTCTCTCGAATACCAACACAATAGTTAATTGTTACTATTTTAAGAGAGAGTATTTTCAATGATAAAATAAATGCTACCAAGGAAACAAAAATGATTTAAAGTCAATGAGGGTTTAAATCCTATTCTTATGACGAGTTTTGATACCTTAATATTTAAGTTAAAATAATACTTCCTTGATCTCCTCAACATGGACAAATTATTAGAGTTTCTTTAATTCTCTAATTACATGTTTATGTGATATTATTAATAATGTGGTAGTTTTATGTCTAGTAAAATTATTGTTCTTTATATTTAATGATATTAAAAAATATGAAAAATTATAAATTATTATTGATCGTATGTAATTTGCACAAAATTTAAGAAAATTTATTATTAATTTGATACTTATAAACAAAAAAGGATAAATTTAATATCATATCTAAATAATAATTAGTTTTTTATTTATTTAAATAAGACATTATAATTATCTATTTTTTGATTTAAAAAAAATTGGGGCCTCCCATAATAGAATTATGCATCCTTAAATTGTCCACAATTTATTTGTGAATAGAGAGTTCAAAATTGTGAATCCAAATTTGTGGACTCCACCCACAATTTTGTTGTGGAAACAAAAAATGTGACAAAACATCCACATGTTTTGTCACATTTTTGTTTCCACAACAAAATTGTGGGTGGAGTCCACAAATTTGGATTCACAATTTTGAACTCACTATTCACAAATAAATTGTGAAAAAAATGTGGATACACAACCCAAAGTCTTGTAGTGGGTCTTGTTGGCATTGCTCGCGAGACCCAATTGATCTCTTCGACCATGTGGGTCAAGACCTTGAGAGATGTGATACTAGCAAAGTGGATGTGCTAGTAAAGCTTGTGATGATGCACGTAGCGAGGTATATGCTTGTGCATCTTTGATTTCCCCAGATGACTTTGAGCTAGTTCTGAGATCCCACTTAGGCACGTCATCTAGGACGCATCATGGCTGCTAACTTGTTGCGTGCGTATGAGGTGACTACTCGGCATTGCAGCATTCCACTATCGAGGGTTTTAGATTTTATAGAGTAGAGTGGGAGTGTATCTTCTAGTCGGTACTCACTGTACGCCGCTTCTACAGATAGACTTCCTATTCTTTGGGATCGTCACACACGATGTTCAACACATTTATGTTCGGTGTGTGAAAATTAAACCTTTAATATAATTAAAATTTGTTTTAATTGATCATTACTTTACAATTTATTAATATTAAAATTAAACATGTACTTGTGTTTAGGATTCGCTCCAAAGTGTGTGGAGCTTCACACCACACCATCTACCCGTGTCACATACACAGAGCTCTTGGTGAGCACAACATGGATCTCAATGTTCCGGTCCGAGTCAACTTGGCTTAGTTAGCGACATATTTGTTGGCGTTGAGGTCATGGATGAAAATCCCATACATTTGGAGACGCGCGTTCACAGAGGTATAAACACACGTGTTTTAATAGAATTAATATTTAATCTAAATTTAATGTTAGAAATTAATGAACTTTATTCAAAAAACTTATTTATCAACTTCTTACATTTTATTTATTTTGTTTCACAGGGATCTACGGGACAAAGATCTACACATAGCGTAGATACTCCCAACATCCCCCTGGGACAGATACTGAGGTAATCAATTGTACATATCTATTATATGATGTATTGAATTAATCAAGAAATTGTTGTAGAATTTTGCTTATATATTTTAATATATGGTACATGCTATATATAGTTTATGACGTGTATATTCCTTTTTTAACATGTAGGGTGCAACATAGCATAGTGAGGGGTCTGGCACTCGCCCTAGTGCACGGAGGAGACTTCAGTGATATTTTATAGATTACTAGACATTTTAGACATACTTTTAGAGATTTTAGACATGTATATATATTCATACTCATTCTAGACATTATTATTATATTTTGATATATGTCTTAGACACGTGTATTATTAATATATTTTGATATATGTCTTAGACACGTGTATTTACAATTATGGATGTGAATAAAAGATACCCCTTATCTTTCATTTTTGTCTCTTGATGATATCATAATAGGTATATAATGATACATAAGATATTAAATGCCCTTCATTTTTGTGATATAACATTGTAAACTTTGTTAAAATTCTATATTGAATTATTTTCAATGCTTAGACCTAATTTAGTAATACTTTATGTTACATTAAACATTCCATGGTATAATGGCTTATGTTACTATTTGAATCATATATGATGAAAGTTTAAGTTCAATAGATCATTCAATTAACAACTTCAAATAAGACTCATAATGACCATAGATTGTAATAGATCATTTTTGGGGATTATTTTGGGCAATAGATCATTTTTTACACATCCTTTCTATTTTAAAGTCATCTCACACCCATTTTGGAAACATGCAATTATGAATAAATCTACATATATTTTTGTTTATGTAGGAACAAAATGTCATATAGGTCATGTGAACCACTTAGAGTCTTGCAAAGCGAATTGCATTTTACATTAAAATATATTCCAAATCATATAATATCTTTGCAATTGAAAGGATTTTGTTTCTTAGAAACTTAGAAAAGAGAAATTCATCCATTTTCTCCTTAGAGAGTTCCATTTAAATTTTCTTGGTAATTGATCCTTGTATCAAAACCTTCCATATTAATTACATTCTCTCTTTCTCCTCCTCTCTTTCTAAGGTAGCTAACTCTATGTCTTCTTGCAACTCTTCTTACACATAAAAGGTGTCGTGCCTCAAATTTTATACCTAAGATGATATATATTTCTGAACTTCAACCAACATAGTAGGCATTGCTAATAATATACATTCTTATGAAATAAGATGGGTAAAATTTGAAATCATTCTCAAATAATCTTCACACTTTTTGCAATCTTGTGCATATTAATCCATAGTTCTCACATATTTTAAAAACACCATTAATCTATGCTCATTACATCTATAACCTATACTATACATTCATCCACTTGCTTTACAACACTCACACATCCTTAGTCCATACAAGCATGTCTCTTGGTAAAATTACGCCTTCTTGCAATCTCATGCAAGACTTACACTTGAAAATTTTATGGACCTTCTTTTGTTTTATCATAAAACTAGAAAAACAATTTGTTCTACCCATAGCCTTTAAAGCCTCACACCATCATTGACATATTGCACCCTTATGAAAAAATTCGTTGTTCACCATTGTTATTATTTAGTGCCAAGATTCACCATTGTAAAAATGTGAAGCACTTAACTCCTCAAAATACCTCATGCTAAGCACACATAATCATACCAATCTTGTGTGCTTCCAAAACACTTGAAACATGCCACACATTTTCTAGACATGTGATTCAAAATCCATGTGGAGACTCTTGGTTTCTATGCATCTTTCAAAGTGACATCTTCCTAGTTCCACATCACATGGTATGACTATCTTGGTCTAACTATTAGCACCATGTCCATATAGAGGAATTTCAACGATCACTTGGCTTGGTAGATGAAATAAATTCTAACCATTATTCTTTATAGTCAATATTTTATAGCTAAATTTTTCTAACTATAAATATTGTAAGGCATTTGAGAGAAAATAAGGGAGTTAAGATATTTTATTTCCCCTTTCTTAATCAACTATACCTAAAAAGACTAATACTATCATGTTTCACATTTCTTGTATTATTTAACCATGTCTCCCACATGTTAGCATGCTCCATAATGAATCAACACAATTCCAAGCATATTGAAATATGATAAACTTGTACAGTGATAAGGGTACTCCATATACAACCTTTTGGTTCACAACTAAACAAATAACATATATCAAAAACTATGTACATCTGAATTCCCAACTAACATTTCCACATTAAAAATAATAACGCAACATACATTTTATACCATACATACTTCCATGTAACAACCATATCACAATACTTGTAAACCATAAACCATCTCACAACAAGTAAGAATCACAAGTATTAAACAACTTTATTGTATAGTGGTCTCCATAGTCCCTTCAAGTAGAAAATACAATGCTATCTAGCTTAATAGTTTATTACCAACAAGGTTTAGTAATTTATTCCATTTCCTTCTATATAATACCAAGTGGCTCTGCTCGTTGTTCAATGACTAGTAAAAGTTTTTCATGGTCTTCTACATCTAGTCTCCATTTTTTGCGTTTACTATTTGTAGTCTTCACATTTGCAATTGTAACCCCTGTAGCAATTATGTGATGGGTGTAATGATACACCTTTTTTCTGGTTTGTAATCAACAACGTGAATCCCACTTTGGAGGGCTTTCACTTGTTGTAAGTATGTTCCCGCACTTTACAACCAAGCCGGTAAAAATTTTTGTCACTTCACTTGTTATTTCACATGTTAGCTTTGTTCTCTCTTACAATGCAACGTAACAAGTAGTACTCCACTTTCTCAATATTGGATTCTTTATCAATGACTGTAAATACATCTCCTACAACAAAATGCAAAGAAACATTCAATGATCGGATGTATAGTATAAATTATATACATATATATTTAATTATCAAATTATACTTGATCCTTTCAAATAAAACATACCTTGTTTAACCAGTCCAGATATGTGGTCATAATCAGTTGAAATTAATGGCACATCTTCAAAACTATCATCATGATCTGATCCATATGTGTCATCCACAACTAAAGGAACTTGCTTCCACTCACCTACATACCCATGTTTTTGACTATTGCACTCTGAATATGATTTGTTCATGCATTCATAACAAAAACAAGAATAATCTCTTGTACAGATTGTCTAGTTATTACTATCCATAGTCATCAAAGAGTGTAAAGACCTAGAATTGGGAATCCTTTCACATCCATACTTTGTCCTTCGATCAATACCTTCATTTAATCATGCTCAAAAGATCAATAAAGTTTAAAACAAACAACAAAAATCAGAATAAATTTTTTTAAAGTTAGTAACTTGTAGTTCACTTAATAAATCACATCAAGATCTACATATCTATGTTTTAAATGTGCATGTACCTGTTATCTCCCAAAACACTCTGTGTGGGGTTGAAGCATGTGATGTTGAAGCATGTGAGGTTGAAGCCTATGAGGTTGAAACTTGAACTGTAAAATGTTTCTTACACCATTCAACAACGGTGTGGGCATCAATCAATCGATCTCCATCATAATCAAAGCTTTGTTTATTTAGAGCATGTTTGATACATGCACTTGCACCATCGTGTTCTCCCTTCCCATGACCACTCTAAAAAAAACTCCATAAATGAGGAATTTTGTGATGACGATGATAACGGCGAGTGCAAAGAAAGGGCAAGAGGATTTGAATTGTGATGCGCAACCATATGACCAAACAAAATTTTGTATTCCTCGGTTGATGAAGATATTAAAAGAAAAAACCAAAACAATGTTGCACAAAGTGGGTTTCATGTTCCTTGTCATCACTTATATAGAAGTGATACTCCTTCTTGATCATTCGCTTCACATATGTACTTTCAAACCCATCCAAATCCAATTGTGCATGCCTATAAAATACTTGAACCATGATAGTAACCCTGTCGAGTATGATAATACTGTGTTTGAATTTATTTTTATGAGAAAATGAGTAATTCTCAGCAAAATCAACCACGGACAATATGGAACCAATAGGGAATGTGTCCTATTAGTCTTGAATTGTGTAGCCTGCCACTTTGAATAGTGAGAATGTTTGATGTATGGACTAATTAAACTTTGGAAACTTTGCATGAATGTAGCAATGGGGATTTCCTCTTCTACCAAATCTAACTTTGGTTGCATCTTTTCCCAGCCTTGTTGAATATTTTATGTATTTGAACCTACAAAATCAATTCATAACATGGACAAATTGTCATGTATTCATTTGCATAAACATAAAAATAAAAATAAAATCTAACATCCAAATTTAAAAACATAAATTTATATATATCACCTCTTGCAACAACCAGTGAATTGTGGCCAAATCTTCATTTGTTTTTGGCAATAATTTCAAGTCCCCAAACTTGTCACACGGACACCTTTGATGCAAGTCATACGATCATTGACATGATCATCGGATACGTTGCAAAGAATTGAAGTTATGAATTCACCGACATGTGTAGGTGGGGCAATTCTTCTCGTAACTTTCTATACACTTGAAAAAAACATAGATTTTGAAAAACATTGATTTTAAATCACATCTAAAAAAATGATATTTAAACAAATTTCAAATATATAGATATAAATGAGAGCACGCCTCAAAATATATATACATTGAATCTATAAAATTTTTGTGCACGATAGTGATAATCAAACTCAACATGATAGTGAAAACAACATGTGTCAAGGACTTTATCAGCTCGCACATACCAAGGCTTCAAATTCTCAAACATTCATTGTCAATCTTAACATCTGGATTTTCTTCTGTAAACTTTATGTACATCTCATGTTGAGTTATTTCAAGCCAATGTTTTATATGTTCATCATAGTTATTGGGAGTTATCCTATGTTTTAAAACATCCCTCACATTTGGAGAAGGACGAGTCCTATCAGTCCAAAAATCAGAAACTATCTTCACAATATTATCCTTTATTTTATCGTAAGCGTGGATTTCTACACATTAGTGCCCAATTTACTTCCATAGTAGAGTCATCCAATGTCTTACTCCTCTTTGCATACTGCTAACCGTTTTTCTAGATAAACCCAATGCCTTGGCAAAGGTGGTAACATGATGATTATTTGTTGTATCTTCACTTACAACTGAAGTTAATATTTCTCTACGAAATACTCTTATCAATAGACCTAGTTTACGTACCCAAAGAACTTATTCCTTTAAAAACATTCCCAACAAATTCTTCTTTACACGTTTGGAATTTTTTCGTCCAAAATCAACACCCAACAATTCTAATGTTTCCCTCATATCAACATGATTCAAGAATGTAACCAACAAATGTGCTCTAACAACTATAGTCAAATTAACAAATTCACCATATACTATCTCTACACTTTTTGTTGTTTTCTTTCGTGATAGTGGTTCTTGTTGGGAAAATTCTTTTAATTTTTGTAAATCCATCTTCACTAAGTGTTTCACATTTTCTTGAGAATTAATTCCATAACTTTTGTTATCACTTGACATAATGTTTTGCATCATGATCTGTGTCCATAAACATACACATGGGATCCTATCAAAACCCTTGCCTTTACCCAATCTAAAAAACATAAATTATCATATTTAAAATTTAGAACTAAAAAAACTACAATCTATCAAGGGTTTATATATGTACAAATTTTTGCAACGTTGTCTTTCACTTGTTGTGTCTTCTCTCTCTCTCTTTGTGCCCTTCTATGAATAGATCTTCTAGCATTCTTCTCTGCATTCTCTTCCTCGGTATATTTTCGTTTCTAATTCTTTGCATTTCCCATGATTCATCCACTTCAATAATTTTCACCTACACACATAAATTGTGATAGATCGAATGTCTAAGAGTAAACTCGATACAAAACTATATGTGCATACAAATCTATTTATATACAAATCTCAGTAGAAATTAGGTTATTTTTAATTTTAGTTTTTATAACTTTAAAACAACTTTTGTAATTTTAATAGAATTTATATTTAATATGTAAAACAACTTTTCTAATTTAATATTACATATTTTGGTTAAAAACAATTATAAAAAGAAACTTAGTTCAAAACACAAAAATATGTAAAAACTAAATTTAAAACATAAAAAGTGAACAATATTAAATAAGTAACTTGTAAAACATTAAATTTAAAAGGGGAGACGATTGCGAAACATTAAATTTAGAAGGAGGCGTTTTGCGTAGCGCTTTGGTGGTGCGAGAGGGGGTTCGCGCGAATGTGGGTTGCGCTAACACACATTCGTGTGAATCCCTTTGAGTGGTAGTGACGTGGCTCTGAGTGGCACATTTTGGCTCAAATCTTTTTGGGGGACAATTGTGAGCGAAAATCTGCCACTCGGGTGCCACGTAATTAGGGTAAACAAACTACTTAAATTACAAAATTTTGACACAAAATTCATATTTTTATTAGCTTTCTAAAAATGTAATTTTCATTTTTTAAAAATCTGTTTTGCTATTTATTTTTTAATTTTTACTAACATACAATATTTTAGGACAATCAATAGTACATAATCGACCAAATTTGAAAATTAGTAGAATATATCAAAAATTTTGAAAAAATATACTTAGTATTTGTTGAATTCTTCTTCTTACTGTGAAAAAAATTAATTTCGATATAAATATTAAAATTTTACTGGCATAGAAATATGGATGCCATTTATTTTAAAATATAGTTACTAAATAATTAATTAAAAAAATATAAGTAAAAAAATATGAAAATTTGACAGCACGTCAAAATTATAATCTTGAACATATATCTAAAATTTCATAGTAAACGATAAGTTTTCATTTAAAAACCATCGGGGGACAGTCATTCCTCTTTAATAACATAAGAAACAACATATGAATAAAATTAAGAAAAATACCATATTTTTTGCCATTTTTTAAAAATATACATGTATTCTACACTCTAAACACAACATTTCGTTAGTTTGTGGAATTTCATGAATGTGTACGGTTTTGTGGCTATTACCTTTAGAAAATCAATTAAACTGAAAATTCATGTTTACTAAGGTACAAACCATACCAAAAAGTGGGACATTTTATTGTGCTTTCACCGGCTTTGCATAATTTTTTTGAAAATGTTTTAGTTTTTTGGGAAATTACATGATTAAGAAAGAAACGTATATATGATTTTAATGGTTCACATCGACTGATTTTAATCTGTAATGCTTAGCATTCGATTGTGTTATTTTAAGCGGTTTTAATAGATTGAGACATTCTCATCTGTAGCGTATTATACTACATAGTTCCCTTTCTCTTAGGAGTCAAAATAAGGAGAAGACTATACGTCATTGTTTCTCCTGCCGTTAATAGAGCACAGATAGGGAATTTTTATGTTGTATAATTACACTTAAATTGAATCAAATGTCAACGAAAATATTATAACATTGTCAATGCTTCAATTAAACATTCAACAATATGTTTATGGATTCTCTTTTTAGTGTCAAATATTTAAAATGTCAAAGTACTAAATTGATGGCGAATACATGTTAAATGATAAGCGATATATAATTCTTGTGTATTTATCGGAAAATTGAACTTCAAAGCAATCCTCCGATAATGCAGAGAGAGAGAGAGAGAGAGAGAGAGAGAGAGAGAGAGAGAGAGAGAGAGAGAGAGAGAGAGAGAGAGAGAGAGAGCATATGAATAAGGGACGACAAAACTTTAACCAAAATGGACCAAAAAAATTCCTTCTAAGAGTGTTCAAATACTCTAGATATCCCATATGACTTTTCAAATGATTTTGGGAGCCTTAAACAACACACATAGAAGCCGCCCAAATGTTTCCATGTAAAAATGTCAACAACATTTAGATAGTTATTGACTTCATACACTTTAAACTAGCAGATTGGATGTGAAATGTGTGATGGAAATGTCGAAGGGGATGCATCAAAGAAGTGAAGGTGGAGGGGTGGAAACGATAGAAAATGAAGGTGGAGCAGTTTGAGGGAAGATTAGTTGAAGGGAGGGGAAAATATTTCAGGGAATATATGTGAAACTTGTGTTTCCTACAACCACCCACCATTTCTATCAATCGCCATTTATTTTTCTAGATTTATCCTCGTACGATGTTAAGGATTTCTTTTGGGTGGCATTTAGTTTGTTAGATAAGAGGAAGGCCATGGATGAAAACTTGGAAATGAAAAATGGTGAAAATTTAATAGGTTTCAAGTTCAAAACCCAACCAAACTATTTGCTTCTTGTGGCACATTGTAGGCATGTTTTTCAATTTTAAGCTAAAGTAATTGGAGGAAAGTAGGGGATGTAGGAATAATCCTTGGTAATTGAGCCCACATAGCAGATGAACATATGAGTGCCAAGAAGATTTTATCCACCAATAGAGTTTTGATTTTAATTTGATTTGAATATTTATGAAATTAAGGTTTTTTATTGGACGATGTTTAATTTTATAGAAAAGGAAGAGACATGAATGGAAAGGTGGAAATAAAAAGGTGGGATTTAAAACCCTACATGTCTTGTACTTGTTCCATGGATAATATTATTCCAACCTAAATAACATTTTCTATCTATGGTCCACTATATCTTCTTTATGTCACTTGCATTCACGTGAGTACAATTTGTATTTAAATGGGATAGAATAAATAATTCCATAAATCTAATAGGTTCCAAGTTTGAAACCAACTTAATTCTTGCTTCTTGTAGCATTTTATAGTCCCCTTTTTTTAGTTTAAGATTGAGTATTTATGGGGGACCGTGATACACAAACAATCATTGTTAATTTAGCCCCTCGATTAAACTTGAGTAATTATTTCTCTATTTATTTGAGAGGTCACAAATTTGGGAAGATATTTTGACATATATCTAGGTCTTCTTAAAATATTTTCCATATGGAGGAGAAAATATAGAGAGTCTTTGGGGGTGAATATGATCAAATAAGTATTGAGTAACTAGTATTAACTTAAGAAAAATAATATCATAAATCATCCTTTAGAGGGGTCTTGCCAAATCGATTGCACTCGTGACTTGTTCGTTAGTTCGAGAAATACGTCGATGGGATCTTGCCATGGAGAAATCACAATGAGATTTGTTTGGTCAAGGTGGTAATGCCACTGTAGGCGGGGTTGTTGAGTTGTCGTAGTGGGCTAAAATGCCCACACGAGGTCTAAGAACAATCTAGGGTTAACTAGGAAAAATTATGGAATATTTTTTTAAGCGTGCCCACAAAAGGTTTAAAAAAACAACGGTTGTCACAATAACGTTCCTAGGCAAATATATTTAATAGATAAAAATTTTCCTGTTATAATAATATTAACCCTCATTAAAGCTAATGAGTATAACTAGTTCAAGCATGGTTAAATTCTCTCTAAGCGTTAATTTAATAAACAAGTAAATTCCTACTATAGTTGAATATTTCATATTTAAATTTGGAGGGATAAAGGGACAAATTAATTAAAAAGACAAGGTATTTAATTCCACAAGGTTTAAACAATTAACAAGGTTCCCCTTTACATGGGGTTAGAATAAACATCCCCTTACCCCATAAAGTTACCCCAAAAAGTCAACTCATGATTTGAAATTAAAACATTTAAATTAAAAAGGGGTAATTTCCACTCACCCACTCCCTACCTACGTTTTGTAGGGATGAATCTCATCCTTTGGATGGATTAAATTTGGGCCTTTGATTTGGAAATATGCAATCTAACCCTAAAATATGCTTATGAAGGCTTCTTTCTCATTTTGTTTGGCTCATTATTTTCCATTTGTTTTGCAGGTTGAGGAGGAGGAAGAGAGGCCATTGGAGGCCATCCCAAGATTTTGGGGGAGACATTCGAAGCTCAATAATTTTTATTTTGGTTCACACCCTCTCCTAGGGTTTTAAAAGCATTTATTTAGCTTAGTTTTCTTTGATGTACCTAAAAGGGCTTGTGGATTTTACCCATTTGATACGTGGTTTTATTTGGTTTGCATCTTAATTTGGGTAATGTAAACATATATGTATTTGGTTTTTCATTCTACTTATTTTCAAATATTACAAACCCAAAATAATAATAAAGAAACCAGAAATGTCATTCTTATATATATATAGTACATATAGACACACACACACACACACACACACACACACACACACACACACACACACACACACACACACACACACACACACACACACACACACACACACACAAAGAAGAGAGAATACAGGTCGCACCACTTTACAGTACCCAAAAAAATGTGAAGTGGAGGTTTTAAAAGGTAAGAGGGCCGCATGGTTTAGGGAGTAGAATAATACTTGGGCGGGAAAAATTAAAACAAATATTAAAATATTTTGGGGTAGGGGTATCCAACCCACTCCTCCCACCATTTCCACTTAGCCTAAAACCACTTTAAGCTCTTTAAAAGCAAAGTATGGTGTGGCCTTTTTTTTAGCCTTATTACCACTTTTTGTTTTATTTGAAAGTTTTAACATTATTTAAACTTTACTCTATTTAATATACATAATTTTACTTAAACTTTATTCTATCTAATATATATAGTTGTGTACTTTATTCTATTTAATGTGTGTGTGTGTATATATATATTAATATGTTTTATATTAAAATATTCCCTCACAATACTAAAATATTTTATTATTAATAATATTTTAAATATTGATATTATTATTAGAGGTGGTAAGGAAATATAACTTAATTACACTATCAGTTTGTTATCTTAATAATTTGATTAAAAAATAGTGTGGAAGGTAAGAGAGAGTACATTTCCTTTCCTTTAGCAATTTTGTAATAACTTGCAATAAGTTTCAAATGAGAATTACATGCTAGAATTTAGTGATTAGACTACTTTATTGACCAAATTAAAAAGCAATTGTAATTTAAGTTCCTTTCTATCAACAATAAAGAGACTAACTTTTGCAATACATGCCTTTCAAGTAACACAATGAAATGTAATATTTCTTAATATAAGTTTCCAACATTCCACAAGAGATTTTACAACAACATTTCCATTAATATATTCTAAAACAAGAGCAAGAACAACACACTAAATGAAGGTTGTCATTCCACTAAAAGAGTAAAAACTATTTTCCAATTCACCCTTTTATTATCTAAGGATTAAGCAAGAGGTTTACTAACTATCAAATGAAAGTATAATATGAAAATGAATATTTCTTTTCTATTTGAAAACTAACTTTACAATAACACTCTTTCTTCTTTCTTTTCTTATTTGTTTCTTTCCACATGCAATGCAATATTAATAACAACTATTTGAATACAACTTCCCTTCAAAAAATTATTACAATTTCCTCCACTTGATGTGGGAAACCATCCTAAAATTGTAGATAAAGAATGAACTACATTATTACAATTTCTTCCACTCTAAGTGGGTAAAATGCAAGGAAGTTTTCACATGGTCACCAACAAGACTCCAATCTTCAACACCAACAAGATAGCTCCTCCAAGAATTTTCTTGATTCACAACAAAATAGGGGGAGAGGAAACACTCTCCACCCAACCAAGATACCCAATGGACAAGAGAAGGCATCTTCTCCACTGGCCCCCAAGCCCCAACCACATTACAAGAGAAGAAGATCTCAACTCATGGCAACTACTAGCTTCAACAATACTTAACAAATAATTTCACATTCATTCCATTTACATACAAAATATGATAACAACTCAACAAGAAGAAAACAACAAAGCAACAAAATCACAAGACTTATCAAGAAAGACAAAAGAGTAAGACCTATGGGAGGCCACTTATGCCTCAATGGGAATGGGTGCCCACCCAAAACCTCTAATGTAAATCACCATTTCCCCTTACAACTCTTATTCCTCCCTCAAGTACCCCTTATACCTCCATAACTCTTATGCCTCCCTACATCTCTTATGTCTCCCTCATAGCAAGCACAAAAAAGGAATGCAAGTATCCCTCAAAACAAGGTGGGGCACCCAACCCAAACTCCCTCCACAAAAAGTAAACTCTTATGCCTCCCACCAAAAAAACTCCCCATAGTCTCCTCCCACTCCAAAACTTAGGAAATCTACCCATACCCAAGCAACATTCCAAAGGGAAAACAAACATACAACACAACATATACACACATACAATAAAAAAAGTAACATAATTTAAACTAAGGTGAAGCTCCTACCTCTCCATGGTAGAGCTTGTTCCAAGTATGAAGTTCCAAGCTTCTCCAAAGATCAAGCAAGCATCCACCAAGCTCCAAAAATCTACAACTCTCTCCAAAAATCCTCTCCCTCTAACAAAACAATTCAAGAGACTAAAAATGATCATCCAACCCCAAAACAAGCAAGAAGAATTCAATAAATAGATAAAGGAGAGGGAGGGATGATGTGGCTCAAGTAGGATGCTACCTCATTTCCTCTCCACTCCAAGTCACTTGAGTCAACGTCATATCCCAAAGCATAATTAATAAGTGGTTGGAGGAATGATAAGAACCCTACACACTCCATTTAATCCCACTCCCCAAAGGAAAAAAATTAAATATTTGAAAGAAAGTGCAATTAACATTTCACCTTTTTTTAACTACCCAAAACATCTAAAAGATCCTAAAATTAACACTCCAACCCATAGGTAGGGTTGGCATGGGCATTTAAGAAGTGTGGGATAAGTTTTACTTGTCCACAAGCTTCCAAATTGGCATCTAAGGCCAAATTCGAGTTTCCCATGAAGGGTAGAGTGTGCTACACTCAAAACTCAAAAACACTTCACTCAACACAAAAAAACAAAAGTAAATCAAGCCTAATAAATGAACTCCTTTTGGTCACATCTTTAATTAGTTTAGGACAAATTTAAATTAGCTTAATTAAGACACTACAACCCATGAATAATAAAGGGGTAAACACAATCCAAAAATCTAATTAATAAAACAAGTGAAATTTCATTACTAAGGAACAACACATACTAACATAATAGAAAAGGGAAATTAAAACAAAACAACACATGACCCCTAGGTCACAATTTTCTCCTAACCAATAATTCTAACACACACACAATTACACGTTGCCATGGTGACCCTAGTTGAATTCTTCTCGAATTTCGATGTGGTTGGTCTCCACTCCCCCGATGTTGTTGTGAATATAATATACCTGCAAAATAGAGAATACCTCCTTTGGCCTCGTGGCCATATTAAAACATTCATGTCAAATATGCAATGTAATTCCAAAATCAACTATATATGAATTAATATCATCTATGCAAACACGATATCACTTACAATTTCTAGCACATTTCTATTCCACATTTTATCCACGTCAAAATGATCACAACATTAATCAATTATCAAAGGTATACTAAACATGATTAATATATCACATGTTAGAAATACGAGATAAATAATCATGTCAACTAAAAAGATATATCAAGATCAACATCAAATGTCTCTAATGTCCATATGCATCATGAAGCGACCCAAAAAATTCACACACGAACAACACTGTAAAAGACAGGATATATTTTTTTGACTTGCTTGACACATAACACGACACAACTTGTCGTCACCAAGGTTACATCTAACTCTGGGAACCACTTATTAAGAGGATGACCACAAGGTCAACACGGAAATGTTCACACCCAAAAGGATAATACACTTTTCTTTTAGACAGAACAACATAGAAGTCCAACCACATGACACTCTCACAGCTAGGGCAAGCCACAGTAAGAAATGATTGAAGGTTACTTATTTTGATATAACACCCTTTAACTCATGACTTATGTTTTCAGAAAGATTCAATATATGATTCACACAAATTCATCTTACCAACTGAGTTAATTTCTTATACACTGTAGAGAAGTTCACTTAAAGTCTTCACTTTACGACAATTAGTTGTTTAGTTCCATTATTTAATAAGGGATTAATTTAATTCCACAAGGCTATCTGTCCATACTTACGTTACTAAAAATTGCTCATTACCTTGCTACAACAAGAATTCGTGTTCAACAAAATCAAGATGAACTTACAAAGTATCCTGGGAAAGAGTTAAGGAGATAAGGTCGAGTTAAATTCCTCTTTAAGACGTCATTAGTTATTACCAAGGTTTAATTGGAGCTTGGGGTTTTATACGTAATTATTAACGCTTTTACTTAGGCTTCACCGAAAGAGCTTATCAAAAGGAAACTACTTACTTTCAAATAGGCTGAGAGATAAATTGAGTGGTTTCTAAATTTTCTTCTCTTACTTGTTAAATCTTATTAGAACTAACCATTGTTTTCCTTTAAGCTTGTTTTAAGCGTTCACCAAAAAGAGTAGTGTTCACTAGTTTAGCTAGGGATATCACGTGATATAATTTCGCTTTGCAAGGATAGTCTCACCCTTGATTACTTAAGGCATTGTTTGTTCACAAGGGGATCTCCTCCACAACATATTTCTTTGAATAAAACTTTTAGGTAACTTCTGTAAGGAAAAATCCACCCCATTATAACTTACATATAACACATCAATCAAAGCCTTAGAAAGATTTAAATTAACACTTAGTTCTCAAGATCAAAGTTTTACAATGATTATGCTAGTGTAATGATTGAATATCATTTCTCACCAAGGTAAGTTACTAGTCTAACAAAAAGGGAAGAACAATTCACCACGTAGTTTTCAAACATACCAAGACAAGAGATCTTCCAAACTCCTTGCAAAGAAAGTTACAAAATTTTACAATGCATTGAACTTTCTATAAAGAACTTCATAATTTGAAGGTGATGAAACTTTTACACTCTTTTCCTTTAATCTACTACGCATAATCCATCTCGCACAAATATTTATTAGAGTCATTATTAAAGGCCAGGCATGATAAGATATAAACCTCACCTAATAATTTATGCCATCTAGCATTTAAATAAATGAAAGTTTGCAATGCTCCTTAACAGATAACTTTCTAACATACATGCAAAGCTTAATTACACATCTCATGACAATATATATCCTACTCATTAATGTTCACTTATTTAAGATCTACTTACATGTAAGGACCACGATTCCAAGTGACTAGAAATACAACCTTAACCATGCAATAGATCATACTTAAATTACAGTAACAATAATAATGCTCACCTAATACCCTCGACCTACTTCACATATATAAGTATCCAACAATGTTATCTTTCAATTAAATAAAAGCACCAACGACATTAAGTTTATATAATAAATACAAGTATCAATCTTATATTATTTATCGATATTACCCAAGTACCAAACCTTCATAGAAAATCAGTGATATGTAAGTATAATTTGGATATTTATCTCACAATTTTAAGGATATATTTATGTTAACAAAGATTCCACCAATCCACAAGTTCATATGTTATTTAGGTATCCTTTTGGTTACTTATCCCATGTATTTATATATTTCTATTAGTACAGGGGTCCAACCCATTGGAATGAGTTATGATTAACAAAATTGTCATGATTTGCTAATATGACAAGGATATATTTGACTAACTAAGAAAAGTAAGTGGGGTCCAAGCCACTATAAATACAAGTATCAACATTATCTCAACTCCCAAAGGAAAAAGATAAGAACCCCCTGAGCTTTGGTAAGAAAAAGGGAAGAATTCCATACATAATTAATTCATGAAAACCATGAACAATGAATGAAGAGAAAAAAATACCTTCAATCGAGCAAGGAAAGATAAAAAATGATTAACGCAATCGGGCATGGTGAGTTTCGAGGGTTTTGGGGTTGGATAAGCGTGCTTGCGAAACTCCACGCAAAGTAAAAATACGTCCGGTAAAAAAGACGTGGAAATCCACATATATATAAGAAAATTTGCAATTAAAACACTTCATTGTACGCATGACCCACCCGACAACTCTGGCATTAGCGCCATGTCGGCATGCTCGGGAGGTCCAGAAAACCCAACCAAAGGACCAAGGAAATTCAGGTTTCGGGTGCGGGAAACAAACGGCATAAAGCATGATGTTACGATGCTTCAAAGTTAAAACCGACACAAAGGGAATTCAGGTTTCGGGTTGCGGGAAACAAATGGCATAAAGCATGATGCTACGATGCTTCAAAGTTCAAAACCCGACACAAAGGTGAAGGCAATTCGGGTTTGGGTTGCGGGGAAACAAACAACATAAAGCATGATGCTACGATGCTTCGAAGTTCAAAACCCGACACAAAGGACCAAGGCAATTCAGGTTTCGGGTTGCGGGAAACAAACGGCATAAAGCATGATGCTACGATGCTTCAAAGTTACGAAAACCCGACCACAAAGGATAAGGCATTCGGGTTTTGGGTGTTGAAACAAATGGCATAAAGCATGATGCTACGATGCTTCAGAAGTTCCAAAAGCCTTACTTGAGGACCGGAAATTCGGGTTTGGGTTGCGGGAAACAAATGACATAAAGCATGATGCTACGATGCTTCAAAGTTAGAAAATCGACACAAAGACGAGGCAATTCATGTTTGAGGTTCATGCGGGAAACAACGCATAAAGCATGATTCTGATGCTCAAAGTTCGAAAACCCAACACAAAGGACCAAGGAAATTCTAGTTTCGGGTTGGGAAACAAATGACATAAAGCATGATCTACGATGGAAAAGTTCCGAAAAAGCCGACACAAAGGACCAAGGCAATAAGATAACCCCACATTATAAGATCAGCGTAGGCAAGAATCGATGTAGAGATTTCTTCTACTCAAACAAAGTAAATAAGATAAAGCTGAAAGGGGAGAGAGATCGGTTCATGCAATTATGAATAAAATTCATTTGGAACCCATCTCTTTACGGGCATCCCTTTTCAAGGAGGAGTCAATATATGAAAATACATGTAATATAATATCCAGAGTCCAAATGCTATTTAACTAGTAAAACAGAAACACATCAACATTCTGAAAGAACCCACATCTACAGCAGTCAAACCAAATTGCAAAGGTTGATTTATCCAAATGCTAAAGGAGATAGATCATTAAGAAAGAGTTAGTCTTATCATGCGCCATTTAAATGCATCCACAATGACATATCCGGCGGGGACTACATAAGCCACTACGTCCCATTGATCCACTTGGGGGTTTCATCAAAACTATGGGTTTAATATAACATGCTTGACTGCGTCGACCTATCTTGAAACTGGTTGAACAAAAAAAATCTTATTGTTTGTAATAACTTGTCCATCTACCTTGAATGGCAAATAGTACTATTGGAGTCTGCTGATAGGAAAAGTTGAATTACTGAGAGCAATAGGAAGACCATTAGATTCCCTACCTTTTGTTTATTTGCCAATTGTAACATCATTTACGGATGGTAAATGAACATCATTAGGAGTAAATGTAGGCAAGGAACTAGGTCTAATATGCACATTAGCTCCTCCGAGTAGTCTTTCACCCATATCCTTGATTGTGGATCTAAAAGCCCGCAGAAGCCATGGGCGGAATAGGTGCGGGAAGCAAGCAATGGAAAAGTGGGCATTGGCACGAGGCCTGGTATTCACCGCCTCCATTCTGATCCTGCCTCCTTCAATTCTTCATGAACCCAAGCACCTGAGGATTTCAATCTCACTGAACATTTCCGGACTTAAAAAGCTATGGATAATACTCGAACATGCAGTGGAATCCTCCTGCAGAAAGTCGACTATAAAGAATCTTAGCAATAAATTTCATCAGGTCTCCTGGTAATACTCTCTTTGTCACATAGTCGATTTAGATAAAAATATCTTGAAGGAGAATCCCGGAATTTGAGGATGCATTCGATCTGAACGGATAACAATATAGTTGGACAACATTGCTTTGGGAGTGCCCAAAAAGGGTTTTACTAAAGCATAACTTTGCCTGCCCTGCTTTGGCCAATCACACACGATGCAGGTCATTGTTTGTGGATCCACGAAAAGAACACACCTCGCAGCACCCAATGAAAGTGGAGGTAACATGCCTACTTCCCCTAGCCTATGGCTTCACCTAAAACCACCATATCAAACCAACCAGGTGAGGCGAAGGATAGCGAGGAAGGGGAAGCGTGGCCATCAAAATCCCTTCACCACACTGACTCACGCGGCCGGCAACAAAGCGAGTGGGTAAAAGATAAACACATGGAAGATCAATAATAAAATCCGATTTGAAAACCAAGCGGATAGCGATCAGAGAAAATAATTGCAGGTGTGGCGAGGTAAAAGGAGTACAAAAAGGTCTGCTGATCACCAACCATCCACCTTTGCTAACAACAAGAAAAATATTGGAAAGATTTCTTTGGCACCTCTAAAATTAAAGTATGCGGCCCACTACCAAAAAGGAAAAAGATAATTCTTACCCAGCACGGCATGTACAGGATAAACCAAGAGAAATGAAATAATTAAAAGAAGCGGTGGCCTTCATTCCCACAAAAATGTGCCCAACACTCATCCACCCATACGCATTGAATAAAGCGGATCCAAATGAGATCAA